>BQNB010038226.1:0-48896 GCA_026074375.1 Tanacetum coccineum | reverse complement strand
ACATATAATTAAAGTAACTAAAGTTACCGAATGGACTTACCGAAATATATTTCTAAATACCTATTATCTGAGTTTTCTTATAATAGTATATGTATATTATACTAAGGTATGAACTAGAACATGTTATCTTTGAAACTAAGTCGTTAACCATCACACCACTGAACGTGAAGGGTGACCGTACTATGCATCTGACCTCTATGCATCGACCTTGAAAACACTTTTGGAGCGTATACCTAAAATTGAACATTAACTGGATTAGGTCGTGACCAGGCCTCATTGCATTTGCTTGTTTGATCTAGATCTTTGCTACCTATCACCTTTCGTTTAAGGTAAGTTCTCATAGATCCACTTTTTGACTCTTTTTCCGTTGGGGGAAAATGATACTCAAAACTGTTTTTGAACTTGTTTTCTTACTATGCGAAAGTTGTATCTTTTGGACAATGCTATGTGCCTATGACTGCTATGTGAATGACATGAAATTGGTAGAACTTTCATGTGGATCATATGTGGTATTGTGAGGTATCTTTTGATCTTGTGATCTTGTGAACTTGTGATTTTTCGCCTTATGTTTAGCTCCAGCTGGTAGGCTTTAGGTGTGCGTTAACTTAGAAGCTTGGATCTTTGAGAGTGTTGGTATCTAGATTAGTGGTGTATCTATGGACCTTCGATAGCATGTGTTTCTACGTCGGTGTCTTATCTATTGCATGTATTTACTGTTATATTGCACATTTGTCCACTTTTTGAAACTATGGCACAACAACTGGTTGTTATCAAACCTACGCGCTCACCAACTTTATGTTGACCTTTTCGAGTATCATTTTTAGGTAATGTTAATGATCAGTGAAGTTTTGTTGCGAGCTTTAGCAGACCTTAAGGGCATCATGTATGGATCAATCTTCTGAGAAACTTGCATTTGATATGATCTTGAACATTTTGGTTTATGTTATCTTGAGATTAGATTTGTCCCCTGTGTGGGAATTTGGTTTGTAATCTCTGTGACTATGTGATGTGTTCTTTGATGGATCTTCACCCAAGTTCTACTGGTGGTCGAGGAATGTCACGACACTTATCGAAAGACTCTTAAATGAAACTGTAAATTTCACCAAACCATTGAGTTCTTTATCGGTATCCGATCTAATTTTGGCTCATCCTGTTAGTGTCGACGATGTAGCATTAGGTGTAATAAATGCATTAAAAGATGATGGTTGCTTTGGTGTTTTAGGTTAAGGAAGTTGCAACCCGGTTGAAAGTTTGAGCGTATATATGCGTATCTGAGTTTCTTGAATATATAATACGTGTATATGTATGTGTTAATAGTATTGCATGATGTTGTAAATAACTCTAAGATATGCAATACAAATGTTGGCGTATAGTCCGGAATGGGTCGGACCCAATGGGCCGAACCCGATAAAAGGGTGGCCCACATCCTACGTAACCCTAATCCATACACTATATATACAAGGGTATGATCATCCTACCTACAGATACCTACACAGGTTATTCTCTACCACCTCTTTATATAACATGCTTATACTATTCTGACTTGACCGTCGGAGGGTGGATATCGGGGATCCGGCCTCGGGTCCCCTTCTAACCGGTTCTTCTTTGTGTGTAGCACTATTCAAGGCTCGGGAAGACGACGAACGGCACCATAAGACTCGTCAAGACCAGCCCAACCAAATTATGCTTCAACAACAAAGATGGTTATTAAAACTCTTGATTAACAATGAAATGAGTTTCTGTCATATGTTGGTTATTATTTTTAGTAAGTAAATGTTCAACATGTATGTATAACTATATAAACGACATGTTTTATACCATTTTTTAACTTTACATATACTTGTCAATAACTTTTTTTTGTTTTTAGTTTAACACTTTAGTTGTTCACGGAATGAACAAGGACTACTTAAGTGTTTGACGTTTAACGCAAACTTTGCTCTCTAAGATTATCTACTGAAAAGACAATATGTGCACGCTTATTTTTTTTAATAGTTACAAACCAAATTATATATCGTATCATTGACGTATTACTTAGTATTCCCTAAAAAAAGTAATAGATCCAATTTACGTTCGCTGTTGTTTGTTAATTTCTTCACACACGTAACTCCTTAATGAATAATTCCTGTCGAGATACCCGTCAATCTACGGGTCTATGAGCTATAATAATGATATAAATTAAAGATGCACCATATTAAAAAAATGAAGTTGTTAGTGACATTCGGGGTAGAATATCATCCTCTTTATTAGCGAATTTGGATTTCATGATTTTATTTGTCATATACTTAAATACAAAGGAATTATTCAGTGTAGTACTACCTGTAATATAATTTATGCTAGTATTTGTTTAGATACAAATCACAACCTTCAAAGGAATTGTTGAAGATCACCACATGTACAACTATACGTTGTCATTTCCAAGGTCAAAAGTGAAAGAGGTTTGAAGGTTGTCATTTGTGATAAAGATTGTAATATATCGAAAGTTACTGCAAACGTTATCTACAAAGAAGTACTTTAAGGTCTATTATTAATGTTCAACAAGTACGTATAACTGTATAAATGACATGTTTTATAACAATTTTTAGCTTTACATATGCTCTCATCAACAACTTCATTGAACATAGACTACTCAAGTGTTTGGCGTTGACTGCATACCTTTGTTCTTCAAGACCGACTACCAACTAGAGAAGATGATACATGCATGTTTATTATTTTAATAGTTACAAATCGAATTGTCTAAATAATGAAACTTATTTACGTTCGTTGTTGTTTGTTACTTTATTCATACAGGTAACTCCTTAAAGAATAATTTTTTTTTGAACGGCAACTTTATTTGCAGAAAAACCTAGAAGGAGCTATTGACAACAATACAAAGGAATCCAAACACGGAATGTGGCGCCAACCATCCCACGAAAAAGCACTTCACCATCTGCATTACACCTAACAAAAGAACTCGCTACTATATCATCCACCCAATCACATCCTTCCAAGGCTTTATAGCGAGCTTTGCACAGATCAATCTATCCTGAAGTTCACATAAGCCACCACCAAGTAAA
This sequence comes from Tanacetum coccineum, assembly GCA_026074375.1. Taxonomy (NCBI): domain Eukaryota; kingdom Viridiplantae; phylum Streptophyta; class Magnoliopsida; order Asterales; family Asteraceae; genus Tanacetum; species Tanacetum coccineum. Next base: position 45,843 of record BQNB010038226.1, on the reverse strand, counting down.
CAAAGAAAACTCCTTCCAACAATACGATTTTAAAATTAGATCCCAACCTGATGGCAAATTGAACCACGAAACAAATTTCGGAATAAGAACCGACAACAAAACCAAGAGGGCGACCAAAACTAAATCTCACCATCGGCACGACAAGACGAGTGACATCAGCAGCCATGGTGCAGCTAAACAAAAGGTGCGACGTATCTTCACTATGCGAGGAACAAATCGGGCAAGACAAAGAAGAGACATAAATACCTCGATGAATCCATATTCACCCATTTGTAGGCAAAGCGATACAAGATAGACCTTCCATGCACAAACATTCACTTTAATCGTGAACAAATTTGATCATTCCGTGAGCAATAACCCACTTAGGAAGAAAAGACACTCCAACAATTTACGAAACATCTTTAACGCAGAAAACCTCCATTCCCCGTTCAATCCCAACACCATCTCTCCCACAGCATTTAACCCAAAATCACAGGACCTAAATAAGCGATCCTTGGAGCTGAACAAGATATGTTGGACTTCTACTCCCCCTCAAACTTGGCGACGAATGGGAGAATTCAACATCTCCTTGAAGCTTGCCCCACTCCTGAACATTCTTTGTTCTCTTCAGTCAATGCATAAATACGGGGGAACAATATCAATTGTACGGTCTCCTAACCAGACGTCACTTCCAAAACCGGTTAGCATCCCATGCCCACTCTTCTTCTCTTACAACGGGCAATCAACTCCCCACCCTCGCCCCTTAATAATATTAACATTCCTTAAGGATATCTTCCAAATCGAAGAAGTAAGAAGCAAGAACAACGTTCTGAAATATATCGGGCCAATTCATTCTTAAATGACGCGCTACCACAAAGAGTAGTCCTGAGAAATATACCGCCACACCACTTGAACAACAAAACACACCACACACACTGCACAGCGGGGCCACAAAAAACGCGCGGCGCGTGCGCGAGCGTGCGGGCTGCGCGATGGAATCATCTAGGAGGGGGGGGAGGGGGAGGGGGGGGGGGGGGGGGGGGGGGGGGGGGCTGGGGTCTTTTTTTACCGAAAGCACCTCTGTCCTATTATGCGCCCCACGTAATCTTCTGTCGGTTATCTTGAGCCCCCACTAAAGAAATTCCGTGACGAATTGTATCCTTCGAATTTAAAGACGGCTTTAGGCACCCTTATAATAAAAGACATCCAATAAATGGGAGTGCAATCCTAACAACTGATTTTAATACACGTGAGGCCCCCAATGGACAAGGTTTTAACCTTCCATTTTAAGAGACAAGAATTAAGCTTGCTAATAATATCATCCCAGGCACTTATTTTTGACATGTTACCTCCAACCGTGACTCCAAGATACTTAAATGGGGTTTTCATAATCGAGCATCCAAGCGTAGAAGCAGCAGCAGCGACAATTAGATCATGAATGCCCATCCCTAAAATGTGACTTTTTTGACATTAATCTTCAGCCCCGATACCAGTGAAAAGCAATGAAGAACATGCATGATACTAGATAAATTATCATCCGACCACTCACCAACAAACACCGCATCATCCGCATAAAAAAGGTGAGAGATCATAGTGGAGTTGTCTATCTTGATACCTTTAAAGATGCCCGCGTCTACAACTCTAGAGAACGATAAATGAAGGGACTCCATAACAAGGATAAACAAATAAGGGGCTAAAGGATCTAAAGGATCACCTTGCATAAGCAAGTTAATCTCTAATCTTTTGTAATTACATCAATATCCTTCTTAAACTTTTAAATACTCATATATATTTAAAAATTAATTAAATCATAATTATATTAACTTTAAATTTTGAAACTATTATTCATCTCATATTTATCTTTTATATTGATTATAATTATATTGTTCATATGCATTTTTTAGCCTCGAGTGATGAAAAAACATGATAATATGATTATAAAAGTTTAGATATAAATATGAAATAACATATTCCTCATATATGTTAATTTGTTCATATTTATTTTTTGGCCTTGATTAATGAAATACCATGTTGATTTTTGAATATACATGAGAATTTAAATGTTTGGGAAATATATTGATATAATTACAAGTGTTTGCGAAGGATATTGATGTAATTACAAAAGTTTAAGAAGGATATTGACGTAATTTCAAAAGTGAGAAGGACATTGATGTAATATTGAACTTTCGTAAGGATATAGATGTAAATGCCCCTTATTAGGGGTGAGCATGGTTCGGTCTGGTTCAGTTTTTGTATAAAACCGAAACCGAACCGAAAATTTTTGGTTTTTTATTTTTAGAAACCATTCGGTTTCGGTTTTGTGTCGGTTTGGTTTTTTAGTTGTTGGTTTATTTTCGGTTTGGTTTTACGGTTTTTCGATTTCTATACGACTTATCGAGCTTTGCTTTTGCAAAGTCGATTTGGAATATACCATAAACCAACACCTTCAAAGCTTTAAAGAAACAATCCAAATAAGAAGAACCAAAGACACAACAATGATAATAAGAAACAAATGACCATATAAAACCCTTAAAAAAATATTTATGTGTTATAAAGCAACACAATAACAACGATAAAAACATAATAAACATAAAAAAACTCATAAAAGAGAACTTATTATGTGTCATAAATGGCATGTACAAGAAGTATATGAAACAAAGAGTAGTTACTCGACATGATATAGTTAATCTAGCGGAGCATATTCATCATCTCTTAGCTTCGATCACAACTTATTTTTGTTCCCATGTTTATAAAGATCGGTTCGGTTTATATTGGTTTTATTTTAATGCTAAAACCAAACTGAACCAAAAACTTCGGTTTTTCCAAAATCCAAAAACCGAACCATCGGTTTTTCAGTCGGTTTCGGTTTTTTAGGTTTCGGTTCTTCGATTTTTTTTGGTTTTTCGGTTTCATGCACACCCCTACCCCTTATTATTATTATTATTATTATTATTATTATTAATATTATTGTTATTATTATTTTAATTATAAATCACTTTATTAAGAAACTCAAGAGATTTACAATAAATTAGAGGGGAGCCGAGATACTATCTGAGCCCCCACTCCTTTAGCAATAGCGAAACTGATCATATTAAATATATGAACAGCAGCGCGTGCCCCAATGTCCTGAGCCATGGAGAACTTTCGGATCCGCTTCAGCAATGTAACCGCATCTGCCTCTAATTCCCCCAAAGAAGAGAAAGAAAAGGGAAGAAACCCGTATCCAATAGTCATACACTTAGCCATATACTTATTATTATTATTATTAATAAATCACTTTATTAATAAACTCAAGAGATTTACAACAAATTAGAGGGAAGCCGATATACTATCTGAGTCCCCACTCCTTTAGCAATAGTGAAACTGATCCTATTAAATATATGAACAGCAGCACGTGCCTCAATATTCATAGTCATGGAGAACTTCCAGATCCGCTTCAGCAATGTAACCGCATCTGCCTTTAATTCCCCCTAAAAGAGAAAGAAAATAGAAGAACCCCATATCCAATAGTTGCACACTTAGCCATATACTTACCATGTTTACGCTGTGCAGCATCAATCACGGCCCGACCGGGTACAAAATTATAATAATTATAATTTATTATAATTATAATTATAATTATTATTATTACTACTCGTTTTTGTACGTTTTCGTACGTTTTCATATACTTTCATCCGCTTTTATCGGTTTAAATCTTTTTTGGTAAACTTTTATGCGTTTTTGTACATTTTTAAACAGTTTTTGTGGGTTTTATACGTTTTTTCGTTTTTTTCCGTTTTTGTACGTACAAAACCCACAAAAGACAATATGAAAAGGTATGAACGTACAAAAAAGAAAAAAACGGATAAAACCTACAAAACCTACAAAACTATTTAAAAAAAGTACGGAAACGTACAAAAACGTATAAAAGTTTACCAAAACAGATTTAAACTGATAAAAGCGGATGAAAGCGTATGAAAAGGTACGAAATTAACGAAAACGTACAATAACGAGTAATAATAATAATGATAATAATAATAAACTTAAAAAAATTAAAATTAAAAAAATAATAAAAAATAAAATAATACTAATAATAATAATAACAATATGAATTAGATTATATGATTGGATTTACATAGTGGTGGAAGGCAAGCGGGCAACAAGCTGCGCTGCTAGCCCTTTTTGGATTGCAAAGCTAATACATTTAAAAACCACATCCGTGGATCTAGGTGTCATAACATTGCTGTGCATAACCCGTTGAACTCGGCTGAGTGGCTCCACCGCCTCCGGTGCAAGGAAACCAAAGGTATCAAACGCAACGGGAATAAACACGTGTTGATTTTCAATGCATGCTTTCTCGTGTTTTGTCACTTTGCCCGAGGCGGCTTTCAAAGCAGCCTGACCCGCTGTAAAACCCCTACTACTTAACCCTACGAGTGGAGAAACCCCGGTCAAATCCACGCACGCATGTTTCCCTCCAACCCAACCAAAAACCAAAACATCAGCCGGTCTAAGTGTAGATCTTCCATCTGACAGGTCAGTTAAAAAGTTCACAGGTGCTTCTTTCTTGGCGGAGATCCCATCACGCCTACATATGTCAAAAAGGACGTCCCTAACCATATTGTGTCGGTATTTGAATCCCAGGAGCTCTTTACAATGAACCGCATGTTCCCCAAAGGAATCCAAACATGCCTTGCGACAAACAAGGCATATCGCATCAACCGGGAATAATGAAATCATGAGACGATACTTAAGGATAGTGCAGTATTCCACTGGTAACATATGTTGACCAAGCCCAGTGAACTTCCATATCCTTGGCCATTTCGCTAGAAAAGACATTCGCCAGTGTTTGTTGGGCTTTAGAGGGGACGGTGTCCTTATTAGTGAAACCGCTAAAATCAAAGTTTAAAATCGTATCACGAAGACAAGCCAAAGCAGAAACATAATCATCATCCATACCACATATGCCACTGTCACGTAAGATGCGGTCTTGTAGCACCCAAGATTGGGCCCTCAAGGTTACAAAAGCATAAGAGGAAACTAATTTTGACGAGTACAAGCCCAAACCACCAAATCGAATAATAATAATAATAATAATAATAATAATAATAATAAAATTAAAATTCTCTTCTTTTGGGGAACTTGTGAAGGATGCGGTGACTTTGCTGAAGTGGATCCGAAAGTTCTCCGTGGCTCAAAATATTGGGGCACGTGCTGCTATTCATATTTTTAGTAGGATCAGCTTTGCTGTTGCTAGAGGAGTGGGGGCTTAAATAGTATCTCGGCTTCCCACTAACTTTTTGTGAATATCTTATTTCTTCTAATAAAGTGATGAAAAAAATAATAATAATGAAAATAATAATAATAATAAAAAGAGTAAACAAACTCGTCAAAAGATAACGGAAAAATATTTGTACCGGTCGTCCTCATGGATGTATTATGTCTAATGTTTACCTAACGAAGAATGTAAACTGCCAATAATTTCTGACATGGATGAATTGTGTGAGAAAGTGCAAACCACACGAAATGTATTTTGCAGTTTACTCATAAAAGAATGAGTTATGAGTTGTGTAAAAAGCTAGCAAAATACACAGTTTGAAGGCAAGGGTACAAAAGTTACCAAACAAAAGATTCCCTGCTACCATAAAATCAGTTCTTCTATCCTAGTTCTTTTTTATGTATTTCATATTTATGTATAGTTGTAAGCAATGTTTTAAAATCCGGGTTGACCCGGCCGGTTGAACCGTGAACCGGTCGAGTGATCGGAAGCCGGTTTTGACCCAAAAATCCGGTTGAATCGTGATCCGGTGGCTCAGCCGGGTCAATTTAAAAACCGGTTTTTAAAACATTGATCGTAAGTAGTATGGGAAGGGAGGTAGCATTGATGATGACATTAATCTTGGGGTCTTTCTAATACGTCTTTTTTCTTTAAGTTTTTGATGGTGTTTTTCCCCTTGACTATCTTGATCAACAACTAAAGGCTATACTTTAAGAGTTCGATCCGGCTCATACTTTAAGAGCATAAGGTGAATCGTGAATGATACATTATGTAGTGCTAGAAGGGTATTCGAGCGTTGCAGTGACGGGTATCATTGTGATTAAAGTCCAGGCGTAAACAAAATAATAATGACGAACTGATTAATCAGAGAAAAAAATGATCTGGGTCCGACCTGATTCGCTCGTTTTTACCGGTTTTGACCGGTCCTTTCCGTTTCGTTTTCGGACCCGTCTGGTTTTCAAAACCATATCTAACCATCAACTTGTTAGCATATGAATTGTATAAAACTTTCTGTGTTTTATTAGTTTATACAATGTGTATAATAACATATATTTTTTATTTTATTGGTGTTTTATAATTTGTACAATGTGTATAATAACTTGTATTTTTCATTTTATATTTGTTTTAAAAATAACATTAATTTAGTGTGTTTAATTGGTTTATACTAAAACGTCATTTTTAACGTGTCATATCTCACTCATATCATATCGAATTTGAGTGATTCATTTCTGGGTGAAGAGTGGACTAAACTATACAACTTTCGTGCTTTAAGTTTTCATGTTCGGCAATTTTAAAGGTCAAAAATAGGGTCAAACTGCCAAAAACATCAAGAAAATCAAAACCATTCAATATGTAAAAAAAGTTTCGGATTTTTTAACAAGATTTAGAGTATGTTTGGCAAAACTAGCTCTAAGTTGTATCCTGTAAGCTAAACCGTAAGCTGTAAGCTATAAGCTGCAAAGCTGTTAACATGAGATACAAACTGAATATTTTTTTCAATAAAAGTGTTTGGTAAATTAACTGTTTACTGTAATTATTAGATGTAAAATGACTTAAAATGACATATTTGAATAAATTATAATATAGTTGGAGGATATATTAGTAATTTATAATTTTAACAGCTTGTAACAAATTTAAAAGCTAATGAATCAACTTTTCAATTAGGAGATTATTTTTGAGGAGATTAGTTTTGTTTAAAAATAATCTATTTTTAAAAAAATAATCTACTTATTTTTGATGAGATTATTTTTTATTTAAAAGCTATTTGCTTAAAATAAAAGCTTGAAGTTTATGCATTCAAACAAATGTACTTATTCTTGAAGAGATTATTTTTGTAACAAAAAGCTTACAGCTCTAAAAAAAACTCTTGCCAAACATGTCCTAATACCAAATTAAAGAGGATTTAGTTTTAGAAATTATGATGAAATCGTTTTTTTTTCTAAAAATTTGTCGTTTAAGAGTTAAGTGCGTTTGAAGTTTGAGAATGAAATGCAATAAACTGGTCAAATGACCAAATTGCCTCTTTGACTTAAAATAATAAAAAAAAGGGAAGATGTTGACTAGATCTAATCCAACGGTTGTCTTTCTATAGAGCACGTGATACAGTTCGTGTTTTCGTGCTCGTGCCGTGGAAAAAAGTAGTGTCACGTCATCACTTTTTCTCGTAACACCCCCCCCCCCCCCCCCCCCCCCCCCTCCCCCCCCCCCCCCCCCCCAACACCAAACACCATAAAAAGCATCCTAGTTAACTTTCACAATTTCTGATTTTATGTGGCCGACACCATTTTTTTTTATTTTTTATTTATTTAAAGAGAAAAGTGCATATTGCTCCCTTGTTGGTTTGCAAAAAAATGCAGACTTACTCCCCAACTTCACGAAAGTGCAGGTGGCCTCCCCAGTTTGAAACTTTCATGCACTCGTGTTCCTTGTAGGGAGCCACGATTGCAATGGGGAATTGAAACTGCCATTGAACTCGTGCTCCCTGTCATGGGGCATGAATGCGACACAAGTTTCGTTTTGGGGAGGCCGCCTGCACTTTCGTGAAGTTGGGGAGCAAATCTGCAAATTTAGGGAACCACAGAGAGCATATTTGCAGATTTCTCTATTTAAAAAAAAACAATTATTAAATAAAATACAATTAATATTAATATATTAATATTAAAAATTAAAAATATTAAAACTATTTTAAAACAAAACCCACCCACGGAAAAAGATCCTCTAATGTTGAAAATGAACATGATAGGTTATGTTAAGGATGTTGTGAGTAAAGCTTTGACTTAAAATAATATAAACTTCTCACAATGATGGCTCACTTTTTTTCTCCCACTCACAACAACCTCAACATGACGTATCATGTTGATTTTGAACATTAGAGGATCCTTTTCCCCCACCCACCCATTACCCTTCTTCTTCCCCCATTTCATCTTCTTCACCCTGCAACACACACACTAGTTCTTTCATAAAGTGAATAAAAAACATATTAAACACGAAAACGCGAGACACGGTACAGTGTCTCGCGCCGTCGTGTAGCGTTTTCCCAGACCATTTGGGCTGGCAAGTTCGGCTTGAGGCACGAAAACGCGAGATGGGGTGTGAGTTTGGCGTTTTCGTATGGCGTTTTCGGGGAAAACGCGAGAAAATTTCCCCTGTTCCATGTGTTCAATCCTAAAGCGTATACAAACCATACGGCTTCTGATTATATCCAAAGGAACACCAATTCTGTTATGTAAAAATGGTGCGATCCCTTTCTTTGGTATCATTATAGAATGATCATATAAGAATATACTGTATGAATGTGTAAGATGGTACTGTATATATACCATATCTAGATGCACCTTAGGCCCTATAAATTGGCATGCTGAAGAGTGCATATAGCTCATTTCTAGCAGTCGAGATGTACATTTACAGAAAGTTACACCTTCTTTTTTTACCGTAAGATCAAATTTCTTCCCGGCAAAGAAAGGCCTTCTTATTGCATATTCCATCACCATCAGGAACCAGGAAGACGTTAACTTATTCTCTTTCAGAAAAATAGCCGTTAAAGTTAGTGTGTCCCAGATTGTTGACTTGCTACACTGTGATGTATGAATCAAGATACAGGCTGGGTTCTGGTCCATGTCTGATTCTCGTCATCAAAGTCATCTGTCCTACGGTAACGACCCTCTTGAAAATATGATATTCCAGTCCATACCCCACGAACAAGCAAGATGCTCACAAAGACTACGCTCCCAAGTGTGCAAACAACCTGCAATAAAATGGGACAAAATGACAATAGTGAGCATGATTAATAGGTTATTTTTAAGTATTGTTCATGGATACACAAATTGAGGTTAACTAAATTACATAATTATAAGATAACCGCCAAGATGTGCACATCAAATTTTTAGACAGGCATAGTGATAACAGACTTACGGCCCAATAATTTTGGTTCTGGCTAGTTTAAAAAAGGGTCAAAAGAGCTTCCGATCAAAACATGAAAGGTTTGATATATGTCAATGAGGCCGGCAAAATGTATAAATTTCAACAAACATCGAATTTTTTTGAACAAAAATAAATTATGAAGTGTTCTGCATTGGAATATACTTTAAACAAATCCCAATCCATTTGACAAGTGCGACCCGCGAAAGCCGTTTCCTTTATGATATTATTTTATTTTACCAGGCTCGACCCGTTAGAGATAACACATAGCCTGAAACAACCCATTCATAACTCATAAGCAAATGGGCTGAAAATTGCTACCTCCAGTTGTCAGGTTCAGTTGGTGGGCGACTGGAGGCTTGGAGATGGAGATGGAGATGGATGGGACTGCAGTGGTGGAAGTGGAGGAGGAAGGTGGTGGTGGGTAGTTGTGGTGGTGGTCGTCGAAGGAGGAAGATGGTTGTTGTTGGTGGTGGTTGTAGTGTGACGGAAGATGACGTCATCGTCATCAGTGAGTGAGTGGTGCACGGTGAAACAGATTCCATCTTAGTTGTGCACGGTGCTTTATGATATTTTTTTTATTTTACCAGTCTCGACCTGTTAGAGATAACACTAGCCTGAAACAACCTATTCGTAACTCATAAGCAAATGGGCTGAAAATTGCTACCTCTAGTAACATCTCATTCCATGTTTTCTTGCAGCGGTGACGATGAAAAAGATGTGCAAGAGGATAATAAAGGTAAGCTTTAATGCAACAACCAAACTCATGATGGCTGTTTCAACATCTAGTCATTTCTTTGCTTATAAGTTCATCTATGTGTAACAGATTCCATCTTAGTTGTGCACGGTGCTGGACTTAAAAGCTCAATAGAAATCATGATATACCCAGTCGGATTCTATGACAGAAAACAATTTACTACGGGTTATAGTTTATTTGTTATAAAACTATTGTCTGTCAATATGCCTAATGTAACTAACACAAATATGGGCTGCCTTAAACTTCTTATTATTGCTGAAACATTGCCACAAATTGGTCATCGAGTAACGCATATACTACCATTTTTCAATCTTAAAGGACACCAGATATCATTCACAAACAATGTAGTTATTTCAGGTACACAAAAATTACCCTTACAATTTGCTGAAAACCTTTAAGTCAAACATATTCGAGAAGCACCATTGCAAGTGATAAGAATCTAAGACCTGAGAAACGCTGCACCATTTCTTAGCTAAACTATGATTACAATTTTCTTTAGAAAGAAAAAAAAAACAAGCATTGTAAATCGTATATGAAATTTCAGACCTATGAGTAATCAATTGTATCTAGGTGCAACAGGTTCCTGCATCAGGGGTCGTCAATGGAACTCATATTCTTGGCAAAACAAGTAATGAATAGAAAATGTGCAGGATTAATATCATTCGAACAAAACTTGTTACTAAATTAGTAAATTCTAAGCAAATCAGATATGAAACTGAACCATTATATCAAGCATTAGTACTACTAGCTCAGTGATCAAAATCACCAATGACTCACAAGAACGTCAAACTCAAGTACTCAACAACGTAAATTGGTATAAGCATGATTTGACAAGTGAGTGGAAACCGTAACATGTACCGGGTAATGCAGGTATCTTGAATTAAGAAAACAAGAATCCTCGACTGAAATGGAAGATCTTAAGCATTTTATGCATCTTTCTCGGGATATTAGCTAATAATCTACAGTTATATTTATGACTAAACAAAAAACTTGCTTCACTTTCACCTTCACATTCACTCTTTCTTGCAAATAAGCAACACCTCAAAGTTTAAAATGAATATGAACAGGGAAAATTATCTAAAAAAAATGATATGATGTTAACCCTACAGACTAGCAAATAGATCTTAAGCAACACGATTCCAGACAAATTTTATAGTTGTGAACAGTTTACATGAGGATGCAATTAGAGAAACGTGATATTCCTTACCTCAAGGAACGCCTTTAGAATCCAAAAAAATGCCAGAATTATAACTCCGTTAACCGAGAACCCCACCTATAAATCACAATAAACGTTCACTAAACAAGCAAGACTTAAAAATCAATAAGTAAGATTAAATGCAAGTTAACTTAATATAATTGGGGTGCTGAATGATTTATTAATGACAATCTAGCAAGACAAAGCTAACATTGAGTATATACAATCAAGAACAAGGAAAAAAATTGTTAAATTTAAGAATAATGAAAATATTGAACTTTCACTAGTTTGACACAGTTCTAGATACCATTCACTAAGGCTAGTTGCAGCGGGAGGTCGACCCAGTCGGTTGACCGATTCACGACCGGGTCGCCACCACTGCAAGCCAAAATTTTGGGAAACACACACATATCGATTCAAACGGATAGTTTTTTGTATGTATAAAAAAAGATGTAGGTCGCCTTATTGTGCCTAAAAGGTAGCATATAGGTCGCAGGAGAGAGAAAGCTGAGGTGACAGGAAAATTAACCGACAACTAGACAAGGGTTACAAGGCTGCTACAAGGTCAAAACTAACTTAGTGTAAACTCAAACAAACTCAGTTTGAAGTACTCGTATGTCAACGGTTTTTGCTAATGTTTGCAAACATATTTCTATGGTCCTATGAGCAATGCTATTGTCCAAATGTCATATATACATATATTTCCTTAAACTGTATGTTTTTTGTCGGGACCAAACAATAAAAAGTGAAGATGATGATGAAAGTACCAATTTAGTAGGGATATTAAGGGGCAAAACAGATCGAACAGCTTTACGAGCTCGTTTCGAAACCTTTTTAAAAACATTTTCAACGAACTTAATCAAAAGATCCAAACTCCTATCATCTTCCTCTTCTTCTTCCTCCTCCTCATCCTCATCATCATCGTCATATTCACCTGAAAATGACATCATGTCCTTACGCCTCCAGTTGTCAGGTTCAGCTGGTGGCCGGCGGGAGGCTTGGAGATGGAGATGGAGATGGATGGGACTGCGGTGGTGGATGTGGAGGAGGAAGGTGGTTGGTGGTGGTGGTCGTCGGAGGAGGGAGATGGCTGTTGGTGGTGGTTGTTGTAGTGTGACGGAAGATGACGTCATCGTCATCAGTGAGTGAGTGGTTATGGGGTTTTGACTAGTGTTTATATGTGGGATTTAAAAGATAAAAATGAACAAGGTCAATCGGGTCATTTCAAACTCGACGAGTCTAATTGGGTTTCGAAAATATAAAATCCGGATTAATTTGACTTGTTTTTTTACCGGAACCAGTTCAATCGGTTAAACCGAGCACGTCGAACGGATTTCAAAACATTGCTTGGAAGTTGGAACTTGGAACTACTAATATTTGATAGATAAATTTTAACTATTCATTTTTTAATTAAAAACCACTTCAATTCTCATTCTCCTTTTGTTGAAATTAAATATCTCAATAACTGTAAATCGTTAGCCTATCATCGTGACTAACATTTAGTTGTCTTTGAATAATGATCTATATTTGAGGCTTTCCGCCCTTGAAAATTACAAAGATTGCAAAGTTAAAGATCGTTAGTGTTTGGTTAATGATGTTTGGGTTGGTACATGGTCTTAGTGTTCCTCCTCTCGAGGTAGAGCTCTTGGATGATCTTTCATCTCTCGCGTCCTGTATTGACAACCCTTATCTCTCCTCTAGTGGTTGTGATAAATGGTCTTGGAATGGTGACACTTCGGGGATCTTTTTTTAGAAAGGCAACATTTATTGAAGGAAACAAAGAACAAGATACATAAGAAAATGCAACCCAACTTTTTAACAAGACAATAAAAAGTATGAGCCTGAGAAAAAACAAAGATTACATCAAAGACAACAAACCCTATCAAACTAAACAAGAAAACCAAAGTACAAAAGCATGTGACACAAATGGAGCAAGCACCACAGACGACATAGAAGGAAGTCCAAACAAGAGCAGCCCACCATGTCAAGCCAAGGTATCAACAAAGGGTAGAAGCACCATAGCAAAGAGCTACACACACCCACTAACTATCTACCATATACTTAAACCCCAAATTGACAACCCACAAAAAATTGCATCCCAATCAAACACACTTGCAGCCACTGAAGTATTACTACAACCATTGAAGTATTATTGCAGCCACGCACATTTTCGCATAACAATCCCAAACACATTATAGCAGATAACTGTTGAATAACAAGGCAAGACAACAAAGGACAAAAAAGATCTCAATATAGTGTCAGGACATAACCATTAACACCATAAACAGATCTTAAGGCCCCCACTGCTGATGAGGTGTCATTTTATACACTTTTTCGGGGTCATTTAACCCTCTAAATCATGCAAATATCACTAAAATACATGCTTAATCGTATCTTTTTGTGTTTTTAGCACTTGGATGGCTTTTGGAAGAAATACACGTAACTTGTGCTTATTTGGGGAAGAAACGGACGAGATTACAACTCTACACAAAAGTCAAAGAAGAAAATGGCACACAGACCCTAGAGACGGCGTCACAATTACTTGTGACGGCATCAGAACATCAAAGAGACAACGTCAGAAAATTTGAGACGGCGTCAGGACTTAACTGGCACAGTGAAGCCCTAGAAGATTCGGCGAAACGACGGCGTCAGGACTACAAAGGAAAGTCGTCGCGATCGGTTTTCTATATATACAAACTCAGAATTAGGGTTTTAAGGGGGGGAACTCGGGAGTCATTATTAGGGTACGAATATTATCAGCGGTTAGGCTGTTTTTAGGGTTTAAAAACCCTTTTGTATCACCATTAACTCCATGTTTTGATCAGTGAAGTTCTTTATCTTTTAATCTTTCAATATGTCTATGTGTTGTCTGATTAATTATTGTTCTTCGCTTCTCTTTAACATGCTAGGCTAGATCTTATAGTGTTTGCTTATGATTGCATGAGAATTAGTTTGTAGATCCTTTTTAATATTGCTTCTTGTTGATGGGTGTACGCGTTAGGCTCTAGAAAACTAGCTTCTTAACTGCTTGCGAAGACGTCTAGGGAAATGTGACTGTGTAGAAAGGATACCATCAGTAACAGTCTTCATACTACCTTACCCATCTACGGTTGATCACCTTTTAAGTATTTTAATGCATGCAATGTACTCTTAGGGGCCTTGTAGAAGTCTTCATACTACCTTACTTGTGCGTTTCCTTAACGAAATATTACATAGACGGCGGGTTCGTGTAATTCATTGATGACTTAAGAAATACTTACACATCGCATCACAAGGGTGACAGGAATAAAATTAGGAGAAGCAAACTAAGGATCATGCATGATTAAGTAAACACATTTATTTACCTATACAAGTTTCCACAATAGTTTAGATTTAATTTTAGTTATTAGTTTAATTAGCTTAAAACCAAAACCCCCTTCAAACTAGAGATTTTAATTGCTTTCTTAAAAATACAAAAATAATCTTCTTTCAACCCTTAGACCTTAGTTACATTTAGTTCGAGCCTTTCCAACCTATTCTTCTAGAGAACGATAACAACCCTCGAGTTTTACCTATACTACACTACAACGGTTAGGTACTCTGCCTAGGTAGTTGTAAAATCTGGTGTGTTACAACGACCGCATCAAGTTTTTGGCGGCGCTGTCGAGGAATAGTTAGGTTTTGAATTTTATTTAGCTTAGGTCTACTCACTTGATTCCTATCAAGTGAGAATTTAATTTTTTGTCAGTTAGCTTTCTCGTAGTCTATCTTTTCTTTGTTTCCTTTATTTTGTAAAACTCTTTTTCGTTAACCACCATGGGAGAGGAAAATCCTATCCGTACCTTAGGAGATTATTTCAGGCCTAGCTACGAGGGTTATCAAAACACCATTGAACTCCCTGATGGGAACAATGTGGTGCCTCTGCGATCCGACACCATCTGGTTGGTGCAAAACGGATGCTCATTCCACGGACTTTGGTTCGAGGATCCAAACCAACATCTTAAGGATTTTCTAAAACTTGTGGACTCACTTGATCTTGATGTTGCAAATAGGGAAAGGATGCGCCTGCGTTTATTTTAATTTTCCCTTCGCGATCAATCTAGCAACTAGCTTGAACGTCTTCCAGCAGGATCCATCTCCACTTAGGAGGATCTTACTACCCATTTCCTTGCTCAATTCTTTCCACCAAGAAGGACTGCTAAACTCCGTAATGACATCTTGATGTTCCAACAACATCAAGGTGAATCTCTTTCTGAAGTATAGACTCGTTTCAGGGACTTACTTCAAAAAGTCCATCACCATGGCATCTATCTTTGGCTCCAAGTCCAAATCTTTTATGACCGGTGGTAAGCTACGTGAAAAAAATGCAGAAGAATCCTGGGCACTATTAGAGGACCATGCCCTCTATGAAAACAAAAGTTGGAATGACCCAAGAGACTTCGCTAAACCGGTCAAGGCAATCTCTTTGCCTCAAGATGTCCCGAGTACATCCGACCATCGTCTTATCGAGCTTGAAAATCAGGTTCAATGCTTGATGGAAGCTCATCTTGCTCCTAACCCACCCGTTTAAGTAAACAAAGTCGCTTCTTCGTGTGAGATTTGCAGTGGCCCCCACGACACTAAATATTGCATGGAAAATCTCGATCAAGCTTTTGTTGATTACGCATCCTCGCATACCGACGAAGCGGGAGGCAAGTGATTCACTTTGAAACCCGAGCAAAATAATCTTGGTGACACCTATAATTCGTCATGGAAAAGTCACCCAAACCTTAAGTGGAGGCAACCTTAAAATTCTCAAATTAATTTCTCAAACCCACCTAATCGTTTTCAACCCAGCGTTTCGTTCCCGAACCGCTCCTTCAACAACAATCCTCAAAATTTTATGGCATCTCAAGAAGCTAGATTGTCTAAGTTTGAAGCCGAATTTAAACAACAACAAAGCAGGATGACAAATAAAATTGACACATTCTTAAAGGTCATCAATGATCGAATGACGAGAGAACTCCTAAATGATACGGTTAAGAACCCGAAACTGAACGTTAACTCCACCTCTTTAGTTTTGTCTGCTAGTTCTTACCCAATGGAATTATGGATGAATACGTAGAGAGTTTAGAGCTAGGCAAAAATGGGTCCGCATTCATTCAAGTCAAAGTGCCTGAGATAATAAAGGATCCCGGATTATTCACCTTGCCTTGTTGACTATGGGACTCCAAGCCTTTTGATACCTTAGCCGATTTAGTGTCATGTGTGAATTTAATCACACTATATCTCTTCAAAAAGCTTAAAATTGGATTACTAGAAGAGACCGATCATGTTTTTGGGTTAGCAGATGGAACTAAGTCTTATCCCGTAGGAATTGTCAAAAATGTAGAAGTCCACATAGAAAAGTTGAAACTTTTAGAAGACTTCTATGTTGTAGACATGGAGAAAGACCCTGCAACCCTGTTACTCGTAGGAAAAGGATTCTTAGCAACCGCTAATGCAGTAATAGATTATAAAAAAGCCAAAATAACGGTAGGAGAAGGAGTTACTAGGTCAATATTTAGAGTAAAAGAAATCAACCTAGGTGATGAGGAAATACCTTATTGGACTACCCTAGGTAAAATAGAATCTTATGAACCACGACCTAATGATGAAAAAAGAATCTTATCCCTAAATAAGTACATCCTCTTAATGATGAAGCAGGCACGGTTGAAGGGTTGTCTGTTTTCTAGGCAATACAACATCAATGCAATAACTGCTTGAGTGTGGTCTCAATTTCCTATGGCGGAGTAGACATTTTCCCTAATGACTAGTTTACAAGGCCTAAGGTAATCAAAAAGCTCATTTGTTTTGATTTGGTTTGGCAATTTGTGGATGGTGTTTCCCTCTTTGTCTATCTTTTCATGAACGGTTCTTCTATGGATTAAGTTTTGGATATCATCAAGAGCAGGAAGACGTGAGTTGCAAGGTTCAATTTGCTCTAAGGTTTTCTCAAGTTCTTTAAGACCCCATGCATCGGAGTAGATGCAAATGCCTTGATTAAGGAGATGGGTAAGCTCGGCAAATTAAGTAAGGGAGAGGTTGAAATGATGATTATTGATAATGAATTGGATTGAGAAATGGTTGTTAAAGTCTCTTTTTAGCTAAAGAGTTTTGTAAAACTCAAAGATGAACCTAGGACATATTTGATCATCTAGGGCAAGCAAGCAATCAAAACCTATAACGGTAAACTTAGCTACTGAGCCATCACTAAGGTCATTGTAGAAGGATGTGTCAATGGTTCTCCCTTCATGAGCATATCTACTTTCTAAATTCATATAGGTATCCCTAAGTGCATCGGACAAGTTGCGATCATTGTAAATTTTTGGAGCATAACCATAGGTTTTCTTTTAGTCTTGTTGGTATTCGCTTGGCATTTTGGTACCTACGTGATTTATGGTGATTTCAATGAGAAAATATTATAAATGAATTATAATGCTATTTCTAAGTGTGTGTCTATATGAACATGATGTGGGTGTGCGGTTTGCTTGACTCAAACAAAAGCAAAATAACGATAATACTAGTAATAAGCAAACCTTAATGCACAACCTATGTTTGATATTGCTCTAGATAAATGAAACGAAAAGTGCTTATGAATTAAGCATCTCGTGTATACATTGATGAGATCTAATGTATGAAGAAAAAGTGTTTGTGTTGTATTAACAATGTAGTCAAACAACACTTGTTTTAAAAAGTTTCTAAAAATGAGGTTTTATTCAAAAATCATGACTTGGGGTTTTGGCGAAAAATGATTTTTGCTAAATCGCTTCAATTATGCTTTCTAAGTATCATAATAGTTATCCATTGCTATATCTTAGTTCTAATTGTGAGAAAATGATAAGAAAAATTAAAATCCCCAAATTATGTGATTTGATTAAACTCAAAACCCTAGATATGAAATTAAATAGAAAATAAGATGAAATCACTTACAATAGTTGTTACAGATTGATGATTTGTTAATGATCTTGTAGATTAATTGTTCTAATTGCATTCAATTGTGATTTAGTTTGGAAGGTTTGTGTGTTTTAGTTCGTGGATGTGTTTGTATAATAATTGTTGTGGTCCCTAATTTGTTTAAAATCTGTTATTTACCCGCGATCCGCAGGTATCTCTCTATGGTGGATCCGTGGTCCGCAGGTGTCCACAAATACAAACATAGTTGGTTTTTAAGCAAATTGAGTTAAGGTGTTGTGTTTTTGGCAATTGGAATATGTTATATTTACTATTAGGAGTATGTGATATAATTTTCAGAGTTGACGTCCAAGTTTTGAGTGAACCGTGCAACTTGTTGTAAATTTTTGGATGGAATTTCAACGTAGTCGATCCTACTAGGAGTGTCTTATCTTTTAGCATAATTTTAACCATTATTAGTAACACAATCATTTATGAACATTTAGACTCAACAAAACATCGTCAACACAAGTGTGAGTTGCAATTCAATGATTGTTCTTTTTGTCATTTTCAATCGATTTTGTAATTTCATGTATTGACCAAACATGTAGATTTTGAAAATATCTATGGTAATTTTATTGATATTTTCTTTATCTAATAAAATTCTAATCTCGATTATGTTCACGATTGGAAGTTTTGTAATTGGAACTTGTAATGAGAATTAACATCTTTTGAATAATGATTAATTACTTCATTAAATTTCCGCTTATGATTATTTTTGGGATGATGAAGGATCACTATCCATGATAAGTTCCATCATTCCTAATCCTAATCTTAAATAATTAAATACTTCACGTTTTAATTGTTTAGTAAATATATCGGCTATATTATCCTCTGATGCAACTTTCTCGATGGAAATATTGCCCTTTTGGACGTTATCGCGTAGAAAGTGATGACGTATTTTTATATGTTTAGTTCTAGAGTGTTGTATGAGGTTTTTGCTTAGATCGATAGCGCCTTTATTGTCGCACATAATCGGAACCTCGTCGAGGCGTATGCCGTAGTCGATGAGAGCTAGTTTCATCCATAGTACTTGTTGACATGCCTTCTCAGCGGAGACGTATTTGACTTCGGTCGTGGAGATAGAAAGGGCCGTTTGTTTATTAGCGAACTAAGATGTTAAACAACATCCCATGAACGTACAAACACCACTAGTGCTTTTGCGATCAACGTAATCGCCCACGTGGTCGGAGTCAGAATAAACTATAGTTTCTATTCTGGTACCTTTAGGATACCATAATCCTAAGTGACTAGTTCCTCTAATATACCTAAATATACGCTTAACGGCTTCTAAATAGGTAGTCTTAGGATTTTGTTAGAAACGAGCACATAAGCAAACACTAAACATAATATCGGGCCTACTTGTGGTTAAGTAAAGTAAACTACCAATCATACCTCGATATTTAGAGCTATCTACGGAGTCCGCTTCATCGTCCTTGGTGAGCTTGATCTCCTTTGACATTGGCTTCTTGGTTGGTTTAGAATCTTCCAACCTGAACTTCTTTAACATCTCCTTGATGTACTTGGATTGATTAAAAATATTTCGTCTTCCATTTGTTTGATTTGAAAACCTAAGAAGAAGTTTAACTCCCCCATCATACTCATCTCAAACTCGTCGTGCATGATTTTCACAAAATCATCACTCAAGTTTTGACTCGTGGAACCAAATATAATGTCGTCGACATAAATTTGAACAATGATGAGATGTGACTTTGATTTCTTAGTGAAAAGTGTGTTATCGACCATTCTCATTGAAGACTCGTGTTTTATCAAAAATGCCTTTAGTCTATCATACCAAGCTTTGGGAGCTTGCTTAAGACCATACAAGGCCTTTTTAAGTTTTTAAACATGGTTTGGTTTTTGAAAATCAATGAACCCTGGAAGTTGAGCAACATAAACCTCTTTGTTTATAAAACCGTTAAGAAAAGCACTGTTTACATCCATTTGATATAATTTAAAATTATTTACACAAGCAATAGCAATAAGTATTCTAATAGACTCTAATCTAGTTATCGGAGCATATGTTTCATCATAATCTATACCTTCTTGTTGATTATATCCTTGCGCTACCAATCTAGCCTTATTTCTAGATAATATACCGTTTTCATCTAATTTATTTCTAAAGACCCATTTTGTTTCTATGACAGATTGACTTATAGGTAAAGGGACTAATTCCCAAACATCATTAGCTACAAATGGATTTAGTTCTTCTTGCATAGCTACAACCCAACTTTCATCTTTTAATGCTTCATTAACATTTTTAGGTTCTATTGTAGATATAAAACAAAAGAAATTGCTATGATTTTGGGCTTGAGATCTTAAGGTTCTTTGATTAAGATTTCCTATGACTTGATCTAGTGGATGATTTTTAGACTCCTTAATGTTAACAATTTTGTCAACTTCTATCGACTTATCTTCTTCATTATTATTATTTACTACTTTGGTATTCTTTTTAATGGCTTCTTCTTTACCAACATCATCATCAACCAATGGTGATAATTTGGTAGGAGGAAAACTTTCATCGAATGTCACGTTGAGTGATTCTTTAACTTTTATTGTATGTTTATTTAATACTACATTAGCTTTACTATTTTGAGAATACCCTAGAAAAACACTTTTGTATGACTTTGGGTCAAACTTAGTTAGATAGTCTTTAGTGTTCAAAATAAAGCACTTGCTTCCAAATACTTTAAAATATTCTAAAGAGGGTTTCCTACCTCTAAAACTTTCGTAAGGGGTTTTTCCTAGTATTGGTCGAATTAATATTTTATTTAGTATGTAAGTTGACGTATCAACGGCATTACACCAAAAATTTTGTGGAATAGTTTGTTGGTTAAGCATAGTCCTAGACATCTCTTGTAAGGTTATATTCTTTCTTTCTACTACCCCATTTGATTTTGGAGTACGTGGAGCCGAGAAGTTATGAGTAATGCCTTGTGCATCATAATAAGCTCCAAATTGTACTTCATTATCAAATTCCCGACCATGATCCGTTAGCTATTATAGAACTACCTAGTTGGTTTTGAATTTTCCTACTTAATATTTAATATTTCTCAAAAGCTTCATTTTTAGTCTTTAGAAATCTAGTCCATGTATACCTAGAATAATCATCTACGAAAACTAAGGTGTATAGATTACCTCTATAGCTTTTAATTACCGATGGACCAAATAAGTCCATATGTAATCATTCTAAACATATTTTAGTGGAAACCATATTTTTAGCTTTATGACTTGCATGTGCTTGCTTCCTAATTTTGCAAGCATCACAAAAATGTTTATCATATTTTAGCTTAGGTAAGTTTCTAGCTGATTCTTTAGATGACAACGATTGAATTAAACGCATATTTGCGTGACCAAGTCTTCTATGCCATAAGGTATAAATATCCACTACCGTGGCGAGACATAAATTTTCTTAAGACTTATTTCCTAATTTCATTACGTATAAACCATTTTTCCTAATCGGTTTCCTATGATTTTACCATCTTTAATTATTTCACTACCTAATAAGACTTGACACTTGTTGTCACAAATTTGACCAACACTAAGTAAGTTAAATGCTAAGTTATCTACGTGTTCTACATTAGATATAGTAAGAGAGTCATTAGAGATCGTACCCTTGCCTATGATCTTTCTTTTTAAGTTACTTCCAAAGACAACATTACCTTCGTTGTATGCTTTGTAGGTAGAGAATAAACTCTTGTTACCGGTCATATATTTGGAGCAACCACTATCTTTGATCCATTTATCCGGTTCTAAGCATGTTGTCAAGCATACCTAGTTCAACAAAGACAAATTCAAGCGTTTGGTCCCCAATATCTCATGGGTCAGAAAATGTTAGTGTTGTACATCCTTTGCATTTGTTGCAATTAATTGGGATATTGAAATAGGATACAATTTCCCATATGTACGAAGCCTTGATTTTGTTGGTTGTTCCAATTCATAGGGTAGAAGTTTTAAAGAATTGGTTTTCTAGAGTTTCTCCTAGATTGAGGTGTGTTGTATCTTGGTTGAGAAGAGATGTTTCTTCTAGGTGGATGTGTTTTTGATCTAGACTCGGTTTTGACATAACCTATACCGTTTTTAAGTGATGGCTTTAAAGATGATTTCTTTGACTCATCAATGCTATTATGTATTAGTTTCTTCCTAGTAATAACCAAATCCGATCTAGAGGACATAGGTGGACTAAAAACGTGTTCTGTCCCTTTTTCGCCATTGGTGTGACTCACAGATCCAGGTAAGGTGGATCCGTCCATCGCTTTTCAGCGGACGATCCAACGAAACTCATGGTTTTAGTTCCACTTGTTGATGCTTTACCGCTATCAAATCCTAGACCTACTTTGCAACTAGATGACTTTTGATTGTTTGACATTTCTCTTAGTGAATTTGCGCTTTTATCAAATTTAACAAATTTAACTTGAGTTTCCTTAAGTTTGGAGTTTTCCAATTTAAGTTCTTCACATGACTTACACGCTATCTTAATTTCTTTACTTCTCTCAAGTTTCTTAATTTTCTCGTTCAATTCTAAAATTTCTTTTTCTATAAGATCTCTTTTAGTTTTCAAATTTTTATTCTTGTTAATGATTTTTAAGCTAATTTCACATAAGCTATTGTATTCTATTTGCATACTATCATTATCAAGAGAAGATGCATTATCACTATAGTAGGAAGAGTTAAGAGTTACCTTATTTGACGATTGAGCCATGAGACAAGTTTTGTTGTTAGTTTTGTCTTCGGCGTCATTTTCGCTATCGCTCTAAGAACCTCCAATGAAGGCCTTTTGCTCTTTGTTGCGAGATGATTTTGGACAATCGCCAATGAGATGATTTGGATCACCGCATCTAAAACATTTTCGGTCACTCTTTCCTTTCTTCACATCTCTTTGTCAAAATGACTTCTTTTCTTCTCTTGGTTGCCTAACAAATTTACCCTTTCTTTTAAAGAACTTTTTAAAGTTCCTTACGTTCATAGCATATTCTTCGTCATCGCTTCTGGATGTCAAAATTTCATCATCACTAGACTCTTTCTTATCTTTCAAGGCGATGGACTTAATTCTTTCCTTTTTGCCTTTATAAATTTCGGAATCTTTTTCCATGACTACTTCATTTACTTTTAGATTGCTGATAAGCTCATCTAGAGCTAGTGATGAAAAATCTTTCAATTCTTCAATCGCCGTGACCTTTGCTCTCCATTTAGGATGACCTTCATCAAGAGCTTTAAGACTAGTAATAATAGTGTTAAATCTAGCAAAACCGCTATCAATAGATTCTTCTTCAAGGATAGTAAATTGTTCATATTGTTGAACAAGAATATCAATTTTATTATCCTTTACTTGGCTATTACCTTGATATGTGATTAACAACGATTGCCAAATATCTTTAGCCATTTTAAACATAAAAATTCTTTCGTATTCCTTTTTAGGTAAAACATTATAAAGAACCATTTTAGCTTCATTATATTTAGCAAGTTTCTTTTTAAGATCATCATCTTGTTGTTCAAAAGGAATCATTTTTAAAACTTGGGTTTCTTTGTTTCTAGCAACCGGTGGAAAATCACCATTCAAGATAATATGCCAAAGATATAAATATTTTGCTTTCACATAAGTTTCAAATATATTTTTCCAATAAATAAAATGATCACTTTCAAAAAGAGGTGGTCTTTGCAAAGATTGCCCTTCTAAATATTTATCCGAACCCATAGATCGATTCAAGCTTTTTAGTACAATATACGTTAAAGATCTTGGGTGACCTTGGCTTCTGATACCAATTGTGGAAACTAGAAGGGGGGTTGAATAGTTTTTGTCGTTTTAAAATTAAAACTTAGATTGTCGACTTATGTGAACTCAAGAGATATACACAAGTGTATATGATAGCGATGCAATAAGTAAATAAATAATCTACGAAATATAAGCAAGTAAAGATAAGAAAGATCAAACCGATGACACAATGATTTATAGTGGTTCGGCTATGAAGCTCCTCTTCGCCCTACTCCACTCCCTAAGCACCTAACTTGAGAGTTATCTTCACTATGTCAACAAGATCCCTTTAGGCAGAGAAAACCGTACACGTCGCTTACACTTTTTTCGGTACTAAGCTAAATACCGAGTTCTACTTCAAGATAGAACCAATCTAACACACTATGTATTTTATGGCCTAAATACTATCCTATCATACACATATGATACACACAACACACAACACAAGATATACAAGATGAATGATTATCACAAACGTGATGACACAACTAAACTATTAACACTTGAAGCTTGACGTCTTCTTGAGTGTTCTTCACTAAAGAGTGGAATGAGTTGATCACTTGTAATGGATTATGTAACAAGTATAATAATCAAAGAATGTATAAAAGATAAAATATGTGTAAGAAAATATTTGTCAAGAGTTGTATAAAATAAAAGAATGAGGTTAGTATTTATAGGCAACCTTTTGAAATTCAAATCTGTCCCAGGGGAGTCAAACGTGCGACTCACGGATCCCCCATCCCCTGGATCCGTCCATTGTTTTTGGTGGATCCGTGGGTGGAGCTGGGACAACATTTGTTATTTTGTGATTAAACCCAAATCTATACAAAATATTGTTTTGTACTTATTAAAACTAGTTTAATAGATTCTTCTAGAAGAAAATATTTCTTATCACCAATAAGGAAAGATTTTCTAGATTTGGGAAGATTTGGAAAGATTTGAAAAGATTGTTTCCACTTATGGTTAATCTTATTTTGTCTTACATGATTAATATAACTAGCTTATAATTAATCATGTGTTAACTTAAATCATTTGATTAGAAAAGGTTTATGCAAATGATAATATTTTTCTTTGATCATTAACTATGTTTAATAATGCCATATTCATACCTTAAGTGATTTGTCGGCGTCAAGTAAACTTTCAACTAAATAACTTGTTTACGTAGTATGACATTATATTTGTTATTATCAAAACATGAAGATCATTAAATATAAATATCATTTTTGCGCGAATATTTGTATTAACAATCTCCCCCTTTTTGATGATGACAAAATATAAACTCATGCTTATTTAAAAGTTACTAAATAAGTATTTAGTGGATGAGTTTACATTTCTTCTCCCCCTTTTTGTCAAAGCAAAAAAGTGTTGTAGACGCGGTCCTTGAAAGTCTTGTTTTTATGGTAAAATATGTCAAGAATGACTTATTGACCATGGTAAAATTCGAAATGTGATAGAAATAAGCGAGAAGTAGAACGGATTAAGTGTAATGGTCGTGTTATAGTATAATTAGCGTTGCAAGATCAAATAGATTTTTTGCAACTAGTTGAATAATTTAAAAGTGCTAAGATGAAATGAGGAGTAAAATGAGACTAATTTTTGGTTAGTATTATACAAAGGGATCCCGGAGACGAAATCTAAATAAGGGGGTAGATTTGTAACACCGCAAAATCGGTTTATAAGTATTTAATTACGAGAATGCCATTGAGTAAGTTTGACTATGACTTATATAAGTTTAAGGACGTTATGTGATTGGTTAGTCAAACCCGATAGTCAAACTATAAGCTTAAATAATATGTAAATGGATTTAGAAAGATTAACGTGTCACAATTATAAAAGAATAGCACTTAAGGGACCATTCTTGCCAAATAACAATACTTGTACCTAACAAGTATATCTAGACATGTCTATAGAAATTTCCACACACTTCTCTGGGATAAAGAGGGTGTGTGTGTGTCGTGTGTTTAAGAAAGAGAAAGGAAGAAGACTAAACTGGATGACCTAGTGATAGGGAAACATGCTTTCAAATTAAAGGTTAAAGCCATAGCAATAATCCTACAAGGTAAGTAAGCTCTCTTTTGAGTTGAATTGAAGAATTATAAATTAGGGTTCATGTAACCTAAATTGGGGGTTTTGGGTAATTGTGGTGCTAAACCAAGAATTAAGGTGTTTTTAAATGTGGGTTAAGGTAATTTAATGATTTAAGATAAACTGGTGATTTTGAGTTATGATCAAGATATGATCATATTATAATTAAAAGGATTTGATTATGATTAAAAATGGTTAAGGGTTTAGGACTTATGTTCCTTTAATGGTTTATGCTTAATTTGGGTAATTGGAGTATCATCATATGATCAAGATGTGATCATGCGATGATTTGAGCTAATGGTGGGTATGATTAATGGGTTGTGTAAACCGTTGATAATTGTATTTGCATTAATGTGAAAATAGGTGCTTGTAATGATTTTTGAGTAAGAACCAAAGGTTGACGATGATGCTGATGATGCTTATTTTTATTAGCTTGGATTCAAGGTAAGTAAACCGGTTATAATGTGATATTGTATGGATTTATCTCATTATGTGTTATGTGGCTTAATTGTTATGGTTATAAATGGTTGTTTTTAATGTGTTTAGTAGTAAGTGCTTAGAGTTGGTTTGGCATAACTGACTAGGGAAGTGGTATTATAGTGATGAATTAAGGGGATTGAGTAAGTAATGATGTGAATGTTCATGTGAATGTATGTTGATAAGTTATGGTTGCATAATTATGTAAATTTAGTATGGTGGCATGTTATATCCGTTTTACTTACTAAGCGAAAGCTTACGTGTTATAGTTGTACATGTTTGTAGGTTCTTATGATGAAGGTAATGCTTGGAATAAAGCGTAGAATTAAAAGTGAGGATTAGAAGGGTAATTGGGTTGAAAGTGTAATGGAACGTGTGATAGATCATTTAAACCTCAAGATTGATTAGATCTTATATATCTAGGATGAATAATAACAATGATTGATAACACGCAGCGGAATAATAAAGAACATAATCAAAACTATCACAAGGTTTTCTTTATTGAATGTTTCCCTATTACCCCAACTATAATTTGGGGCTACACCAACTAACTATGGTGTACTATTCGACTCTCATCAGTCGACTTGCTATCTAACTATCTAGACTTTCATTGGGAGAGCTCTAGTTTTCTATGGATGGATTTTTCTAAATTTATAGCATAAGGAGTCCTATGCTTACAAGGAAACTAATTAATATATTAATGAAAGAATCAATTAATTATCTTCTTATTAATATTTATTCTTATCTTATTTTGACCAAATCTTTATTTTCTTCTACATCTTGTAGAACTTCATGATGACAATTTTGGTCCTTCTTGTTTCCATCTTG
Source organism: Tanacetum coccineum (assembly GCA_026074375.1). Classification (NCBI taxonomy): domain Eukaryota; kingdom Viridiplantae; phylum Streptophyta; class Magnoliopsida; order Asterales; family Asteraceae; genus Tanacetum; species Tanacetum coccineum. The sequence goes on along the minus strand of BQNB010038226.1, from coordinate 18,644 downwards.
TTTCATTCTTTTATTCACTTTGTCTCATCAAATCAAGAATCCCAACAATCTTCCCCTATTTGATGATGACAAAACAAACAAAGTCTCGTACGAACTTCATCATAAAGCCAAAGCTTCCCTTGAAGTTGAGATGTAATCATATCTCTAAATGAAACAAAATATTTAATGCTTCCTTTGTATCATGTCACCACATATAATAAGCTGCAAATCAATAAACCTGTAATTTTCTTCCCCTTTTTGTGTTCATCCAATAGGGGTCTTCTGATGATATGCAACTTGTAAACACTTCCCCTCAAGTGGTGCATGTAGATGGTTAAACATTTAAACAATAAGCTTTCCTTGAAACCCATATGTTTACCATCTCTTGAATCTCGAACTCTATAGGCTCTATGTAGTGATCACTGATGAAGAAAACCGAGTATAACAAATTTGATGGAAAAGTAGAATTTCCCAAACTTATGTCTTATGTCTTGCATTATCCACATGACGTCGAACCTATAAATAAATTTGTGAAATATAAGTAGACCGCAACCTCTTGACAAAATCCTCATCTTCTATGAGACACATACTAAGTGATAGCAAATGTACGCATTTGTAGGATCCCGATTAACTTCACTTCATATAATCAAACACAAATCGAAAACTAGAAAGAGAGGTGATAGAAAATAGAGAGAGAGAAAAGAGAGATTTAGAAAAAAAGACATTTGTGTGACTTAGAGAATTATATATTTTCATATGGAAAATATCTATATATATATATCCCTACGACGCGTGGGATATTTAACTAGGACCCGGGCTCGGGTTTTGCTTAGGATTAAACCTAAAACATATACAATATTAGATTAACTATCGAGCCCGATTCCCGATATTATCTTATTACAACATTAACTAATTAAAGACCGAAGCTCCATCGTAGAGTGACCGAGCTTCCTTGTTCGACTCAATAAATTGAGGCTAACAATCTCCCCCGAAGTGAGGTCTTGAACACAGGTTCGAGCTTCCTTTATTGACTCAATAAAATTGAGGCTAACAGAAACCATCAATTTTAGTTAAGAAATGGGTAGTCAAATTGCCCAGTTCTCTATGTGCTGTCTCTTCTTGTGTTGCAGGTAGTTTAGATCGTTCTGTGGGTTGTTGACAGTGGTTGTTCAAAGCATATGACGGGTGACCGGTCACTACTAAGAAATTTCATTGAGAAATTTATGGGCACCGTTCGCTTTGGTAATGATAATTTTGCAGCAATCACAGGCTATGGCGATTATATACATGGCAATATCACTATTTGTCATGTATATTATGTTGAAGGTCTTGGACATAACCTCTTTAGCGTTGGACAATTTTTACGATGGAGATTTAGAAGTGGCTTTTCGTTCTAATACATGTTACGTACAAAATCTGGAAGAAGATGACTTCCTCACAGGAGGACGCGATTCTAATTTGTATACTATCTCCATTTCTGACATGGCTGCTTCTTCACCCGTATGTCTCATGTCCAAAGAAACTTCTACAAAGTCATGGTTATGGTACCGAAGACTGTCACATCTTAATTTTGGTACCATAAACGATCTTACCGGACTTGACTTGGTTGACGGTCTACCAAAGTTCAAATATGGAAAGGATCACCTTTGTTCTGCTTGTGAAAGGGGAAAAAGCAAGAAAGCTTCTCATCCACCTAAATTGGTTTCAAGTGATCATTCCAAATTGGAGTTACTTCATATGGATTTATGCGGTCCAATGAGGATAGCTTTGATTAATGGAAAAAGGTATATTCTTGTGATCGTGGATGATTATTCTAGATATACATGGGTTTATTTTCTTTGCTCGAAAGATGAAACTCTAGAGATCATCAAGAAATTCATTGCTCAAGCTCAATTGAATTACAAAGACAAAGGTTTTAAGATTCGTACTGACAGTGGTACTGAATTCAAAAACACGACTCTTAAACTCATTATGAAAAGTTAGGCATCATGCAACAATTTTCAATTGCTCACACACCTTAGCAAAATAGAGTAGTTGAAAGACGTAATTGTACTCTTGTTGAGGCTGCTCGCACAATGCTTATCTTTCCTCGGTTACCTGAATTTCTTTAGGCTAAAGCAGTGGCTACATCATGTTTTACTCAAAATCGGTCAATCATCCATACACGATACAAAAAAACACCTTATGAGCTGTTACGCGGTCGAAAACCAAATATTGCATATTTTCATGTGTTTGGTTCATTGTGTTATCCAACGAATGATCGAGATAATCTTGGAAAATGAAACCAAAAGCAGACATTGGTGTGTTTATTGGTTATTCGGAAACATCAACAGGCTTTCGAATTTATAACCAACGAACCAAAATGATAATGGAGACTATTCATGTCAAGTTTGACGAGCTCACAGCTATGGCTTCTGAACACGATTGTTTAGAACCCGAACTTCAACGATTCAACAATCATAATTCATCAGCAGAACCAATGCATACTCCATCCAAAGAAGATTTGGATAATTTGTTCGGTCCAATGTTTGAAGAATATTATGAGCAGAAGTCTTCTGATACACCCATCTATTCCGCTGCACAACCGACTCAAGTTCATGAAGACTCACCTTCCACATCTTCAATCATTGTTGACACGCATGAGGCTCCTCCTGTTGTCACTACATCTGACGAACAAACTTCTCTAATCTCTTTGACCGAGGCTGATGAATTTAATCAAGAAGACACTGCTGAGTTTGATGGTAATGCACAGTTTGTTCCATATAATCCTCCAAGTCGTGAGGAAATTGAGTCATCCACAACGGCTCTAGTACCATCAAATGTGCAGAATTTCCACCAAGTACAACCCTCAACTCACATTTGGACAAAAGATCATCCTCTAGACCAAGTTATTGGTGACCCATCCAAACCTGTTATGACTCGCCAACGGTTACACACAGATTCTGAGGTATGCATGTATGCTTTAACCGTCAGTACAATTGAACCAAAGAATATCAAAGAAGCTATGGCAGATCACAGTTGGATTGAGTCTATGCAAGATGAGTTGAATCAATTTGAGAGACTTCAAGTTTGGGAACTCGTTCCACGACCAGAAGGAAAGAACATTATTGCTCTCAAATGGCTTTGGAAGAATAAGTGTGATGCTGAAAATATTGTGGTTCGAAACAAAACTCGTCTTGTGGCAAAAGGATACAGGCAGGAAGAAGGCATTGATTTTGAAGAGTCATTTGCTCATGTTGCTCGTCTTGAAGATGTTCAAATGTTTATTGCTTATGCTGCTTATAAGAATATCACCATCTTTCAAATGGACGTTAAAAAGGATTTTCTTAATGGTCCATTAAAAAGAGAGAGGTTTATGACCGAGACCAACTTGAAGGTTTTATTGAACCATGAATTTTCCCCAGATCACGTCAAAGGTTGGAAAAAAAGCTTTATACGGTCTTAAAGCAAGCACATCGTGCAATGGTATACAAATTATCTTCTTCCCTAATTCGAACTGGGTTCACACGAAAGGTATTGTTAGACACCGACTTTCTTTCTTCACACGACGTCACGAGGAAGACATATTACTTGTTCAAGTATATGTTGACGACATTATTTTTGGATCAACAAATCCAGATTTTTCAAAACGTTTTGCAAATCTAATGAAAAATAATTTTGAAATGTCGATGATGGGTGAACTAAAGTTCTTTCTTAGACTTCAAGTTCATCAATCTCCCCGTGGCATATTCATAAGTCAGTCACAATATGCTATTGAGTTGTTAAAGAAACATGGTCTAGACGAGTGCGTCTCAATGAGCATACCCATAGGTCAACGAAAGGACTAGGATGCTGATTTACAAGGCACTCCTACTGATCAAACGACTTATCGTCGTATGATAGGAGGGCTAATGTACTTAACAGCCATTTGTCCAGACATTACTTATCCTACTTTTGTATGTGCTCGTTATCAAGCACGTCCTACGATCAAACACCTCAAAGAGGTTAAACGAATCTTTTGGTACCTAAGACAGTCCTATAACATGGGCCTATGGTATCCGAAGGATTCCAGATTTGAACTAATTGCATATTCAGATGCGGATCATGCAGGATGTAAAGATGACTGTAAAAGCACATCAGGAGGATTGCAATTTCTAGGTGAAAAGATCGTGAGCTAGAGTTCAAATAAATAAGATTGTACTGCAATGTATAACACCCCCAAAACTCAGGTAGCAGTGGAATGGTAACAATGGGGTGCTACGTCAAAGTACAACAATCAAGATATAGGAAACAACCATAAATGGACGTTTAAGACAAGATGTCATTTGAATTCATAGCAAACATATCAAGTTCATACATAAGGTCCCATAAATTTTAAAAGTCGATAAACATTCTTAATAAACAAAAGCTTCAAAATACCAAAAGAAACTTAAGTTTTTTAAAGATAATAAAAAGTTTGCATAATACTTTAGAAAAAACACAGAATACCTCTTCATTGATATTTGCCACGCCACCCTCCAACTCATACCCTAGGATCCTGAAATTACATGCTAAAAGTTAACACCAAAGAATGAGTGAAATCAAAGGTTGTATTTTCGTAAAAAGGGTGGACCACAGAACGAAGTAATAGTAGACTCCTGAAACACATTCAGTAGTCCAAAGCATTTATTATTTGCACTCAGCTCATGACCCCGAAGCCTTAACTAGATTTGTCCGCCAATCAGAATTATAGTATGCATGACTCCAACACCAAACACCTCTCAATGTTAAATATGCAACCTTGATTCAAACTAGTGACTGCAAGGAAAGGTGGGGATTGGTTAGTCCCCGATAGATCTAGTCCACAAACACTCGCGCTTACTACAAAACAATAACGTTCATGATAAATAGGGACTTCACCGGCAATAAGGTAACATAGCAATAATATTCCAGGTAGTGAATCTGGATAAGCATACACTATTGTAACACTTCGAAAATACCATAGAAAAACACTGTTTCCAATAGTAAAACAAGCATGTACTTACAGCCATTTAGATTTTGTAAAACAATCACATAGTAAAAATGGGCTAAGAACACACCTCGAGTGAATGAAATCAACAAGTATTCACAATAATAAAAATGCGTCACGAAGGAATCGAGAGGCAAGCGCTAATCCAATATAGGTCGAATAAGTACTAAACACTTTGAATTATATAATATGGTCGTCTAAGCTCATTATACTTATCGTATCGGAGCCTATCATAATTAAGAGTTCCGTGTATGAACGTATGATGAGCCTATGTACACTTTAAATCGTAAATCCAACAACTCGTCGAAACCGCCACCGTCGAAGAGGCCTCATTGATGAAACTCCCTATATATAGTACTTTGATTAACTAATACCATAAATAATCTATATAGCAACATCACCATCAAAATCATTTTTAGTGAAATCATATTTATAAAGTAAAAATGTTTATAAGTATAGCTTTAGTAAAACTTGGCGTAACCTTTCTCGTTTAAGTCCGTGTCTTTCGTTTCTTACGTCCACTAGCCTTCGTATTAAGTGACAGTTTATCAAAATATAATAATTTCAAAAATATGAATTTCTGATGAATAGTGATTTACGTTCATATAACAGCTATATATTTAATTTTTATAGATTTAGTTATCGTAAATCTAGTAAATGTCACGTAACTTATTGTTTTAAAAAAAAAAAACCTATAACTCCCGTTTTTAGCGATCTTTGTCGAGTAACATTCCTCGTATTTAAATAAAGTTTTCTCATAATAATGAAGTTTTTAAAAATATAAGTTTATGTGGTAAAAGTAATTTTTTATAAAGGAATAGTTTTAATAAAAGTATATATTTTAACGTAAACGTTGAAATCGTCGTATCTTTTTCAGTTATAAATTGGATTATTTGAGTTTCTTATCATTTTGAATCGCATGAGGTGAAACTATCATATAAAAAATATAATGACTGAGGTGGGATGGTACGAAATCAATACAGATATTGTGGAGTGTTTCATAAAACATGTTTTAAACGTTCATTTTTGGTACTTTTCTATATAGTGAGATTTTCCACAAAGCCTTTTAAAAATTATATATATCATATGGACTTATATATATTAGAGTCCAAGATCCATAATTTACATTTCATATAAACATGAATGATAAATGTTCATAAAATTATTTTTAACAAGAAAAATCCACTTTTACAAAGTAAAACTATCCTAAGTGTGATTTAGTTATAATAGAACATGTAAACACATAAAGATGATAAAAGTAAAGACAAAAAGGTTATAGAGAATTTAACCTAATGAGATGTAGGATGATGGAAAAATTATGGTCTAAACAACTTTAGTTTTAAAGCTTGATTTGGTGGTTACTGAAAAACCCAAGCTTACACAACCAAGAAACCCTAATCCACTATAGAAACCCTAATCTTGTCTTTCTTGCTTCAACACTTGAAAATGGTTAACCAATGCTTGGAAACATCTTAGTATATCTTAGGATGGATGTGTAATGGCTTGTATAGGTTGTAGAAAATTTTGTATGGATTTAGTAAAGAGTGTGTTTGTAGCCGTGGCATATATAGAGCACAAAGGAGAGATTTTTGTGATTTTTACTAAGTGTTATGAGTTCTATGTGATATCTCTTGCATGATACTTGCATTATATGGGTAATAGGTGGTCAAAAGGTGCAATAGTATTCCAAGAACACCATGAGGGTCTTAAGGAAGACTTGTTTTCTTGTCTTTGGTCAAAGGAACCATGTAGCCTAAGTTTAATGAGTTAGTGAAGTACAAAGACCAAGTGATAAGTAAATTGTGTGCTCCTTGTTCTCCAAGGTTGTTGTATGCCGTGAGTTAGGGGAGGGGGGAAAGGGTTTCTAGAAGCCTTTTGATAGTTAACAAAATATCTAGCAAAAACTTTACTAGTTACAAGTTGTAGATTTATTTAAAAGATGATTACTTGCAAGCATTTGTGCATTGGTTGGTTTTTCTTGTATAAAGTGTAAAGTAATATTATCTTGGGTAAATTTAATAAAACTTTGGGTATTGGGTACAATCGTGGGTATTTGTTGAAGCGTAGATAACTTTTGGTGCTTCCGGGTATGCCTAAATGTATTAATTGCGAAACGTAAACGTTTTACGTAACCAATAAAAATAAAATATAAAAAGTTGATTATTACTTTCGTAAAAATAATATATTGCTTGCTTGACGAAAACTTTAATTCGTTTGGTGTCCGTTTATGCTAATTGATAATTTATAGCTTACGCGATTTAACTTAACTATTATAATTAAAAGTAAATGCGTACGAGAAAGAAAATAATTAGTAAAATAGATGACGTCGTAAATGACCTGAAAATACAGAATGTTATAGTCTCCTTCGGTTAGAAGATCCTTGTCCTGAGGCTCAGTGTTGGCGGCACTGTGAGGAAGGAACGGGTTAGGAGAAAATATTCGATAATTTCTTCTTGAATTGGTCTTCAGCGATCCCAGTATACTCACTCCCTTGCTGAGAGTTCCAACGAACTTTGACCAATGGGATTCTTCTTCGTTTTAGCTTCTTCACATCCCGCTCTTCGACAAATCGCAGATTTTCATCAATCTCGATCTCATCCAAAGGCACCTGAACATCTGGCTCAGCCAAGCATTTCTTGAGGTTCGACACATGAAACGTGTCGTGGACACAGTTTAGCTCCTGGGGTAACTTCAGCCGATAAGCCACCGGTCCAACACATTCCACGATTTCAAATGGTCCCACATATCGTGGTGCTAGCTTTCCTTTCTTACCAAATCGTACCACTCCCTTCCATGGAGATACCTTAAGTAACACTCGGTCTCCAACTTAGAATTCAAGAGGTTTACGCCTCTTATCAGTATAATCTTTTCAGTCGTTTCTTGCACAATTTCTGGTCCAATAAGCTGACTTTCTCCAACTTCAGTCCATATCACGGGGGATCTACATTTCCGCCCGTACAGAGCCTCGAATGGTGCACACTTAATGCTTGTGTGGTAACTGTTATTATAAGAAAACTCAATCAATGGAAGATGAGTATCCCAACTGCCACCAAAATCCATAACACAAGCTCGAAGCATATCCTCCAGCGTCTGAATAGTACGCTCACTCTGACCGTCGGTCTGAGGGTGGTAAGCCGTACTCATGTCTAGTCTCGTACCCAACGCTTCCTAAAAAGCTTGCCATAAGTGTGACGTGAATCGACCATCACGGTCTGAAATGATTGACACCGGCACACCATGTCTCGCTACAATCTCATTGGTATAAATCTTTGCTAATTTCTTCGTCTTGTAGTCTTCACGAATAGGTAAAAAGTGAGCCGACTTGGTCAATCTATCCACAACGACCCAAATCGTATCATGCCCACTGCTACTTTTAGGCAACTTTGTGACAAAGTTCATTGTTATCTTTTCCCATTTCCACTCAAGAATATTCTGATGTTGAAGAAAATCCCTGGATGGTTACTGATTTTCAGGCATTAAAACTTAAACACGTAAGACATCTGCTAACGTACGTCACAATGGCCCTCTCTTCATACCAGGCCACCAATACAAGTCCTCCAATCATAGATACAATCATATCCGCACCCGGATGTACTGAATATCTAGAAGTATGAGCTTCATCCATGATCAATTTCCTTACACTACCAACTGATGGAATCCAGATACGATCAAAGAAGTAAATTTCACCATCATCTCGTTGCTCAAAGTGTCTTTCTAATCCTCTTAGCCATTCAGTTGGGGCTTTGAGATCCTTGGAAGCTTCGCTCATGGCCTTCCAAAATCTAGTCTTAGTCATAAATGAATAGTAATATCATAGCACGTACTCGTCTTGCTTGAGTCCTTTTTTTTCTGCTCAAGAAATCTGCCACACGTTTGCCTTGCACCGGGTGGTAATTTGATCTCACCAACTCGTAGTCATTGAGGAAGCTCGATCCACCCCTTTGCGCATAATTTAAATCTACTGATTCAAATATGTAGCTGGAAACTCTTGTGGTCCAGTGTAGATAACATTTTTCGTCCCATAAAGATAATGTCTCCAGATTTTAAGAGTGAACACCATTGTACCCAATTCCAGGTCATGGGTGGTATAATTTTTCTCATGCTTCTTCAACAGTCTTGACGCATATGCTATCGCTTTGCCTCGCTGCATCAGTACGCTCCCAAAACCTTGTTTTGATGCATCACAATAGACCACAAAGTCATCGGGTCTATCGAGGAGTGCTAACACAGGAGCATTGCATAGTTTCTCTTTCAGAATTTGGAAAGCTTCATCTTGTTTATCGCCCCACACATAAAGCCTTATTCCTATTGAGTCAATATGGTGAGGGCTACGCGATCTTGGAGAAAATTTCCAATAAAATCTCTGTAAGTAACCGCCAATCCTAAAAAATGAATGGATTTCATTGACGATCCAGGAGTCTTCCATTTCTTGATAGAAAAAACCCCTCAACCTGCTAGGATCCACGTGGATACCGTCACGGTTGACCACATGTCCTAGGAACTGAACTTCTTTTAACCAAAATTCACACTTAGAAAATTTAGCGTATAACTTATCCTTCTCTAGTAAGTCTAAAATCATTTTCAGGTGGGCTTCATGCTCTTCTTCTAACTTTGAGTAGATTAAGATGTCATCAATGAAAACAATTATGAATTTGTCCAAATACGGCTTGCAGGCGCAGTTCATTAAGTCCATAAATAATGCTGGCACGTTTGTCAGTCCAAATGGCATGACTATGAACTCAAAGTGCCCATATCGGGTTCTAAATGCGGTCTTCGGTATATCTTCCTCTCATACTCTCAACTGATGATAACCTGAGTGAAGATCTATCTTTGAGAAACAACACGCACCTTGTAATTGGTCAAACAAGTCATTAATTCTGGGGAGAGGGTAACGGTTCTTTATAGTCAACTTGTTTAGTTCCCTGTACTCAATACACATTCCTCATCGAACCGTCTTTCTTCTAACAAAGACACGGTTGCAGCCCCAAGGTGATTTGACTTGGTCAATAAAACCCCTTCTCCATAAAGTTCTTTAGCTGGTTTCGACAATTCTACCATTTCCTGAAGGGGGCTAACCGGTATGGAGATCTAACAACAGGCGATGCGCCTGAAAAAGAATCAATTCTAATTTCTGATCTTCTCGCACAAGATTTAACCTAACAGATCATCTGAAAATACCTCAGGAAGTCTCGACAACACGTAGTCTCAATCTTATTTCTCATCATGCCTTGATACATGCAAGTGAAACCAAGGATCCTATTCTGGCCTCTCCGTCTTGAACTTCAAGAATATTCCATTTAAGAGGGAAATACGGACAATCTTCTCATAACAATCGATGAGAGCTCGGTGATATGCCAACCAATCCATTCCGATGATAACATCAAAACTTCCTAGCCGGGTTGGCAACAAGTCTATTTTGAACACGTGATTTAACAAGACTAAGGTGCAACTACGTAAAATGGTATTGGTGATAACGACTTTTCCGTCTGCTAACTCTACTTCGTAGCTAGTGTTTAGAGTGGCAGGGGCAATATTAATAAAATGTATAAACGCAGAAGATACAAAACTCTTCTCAGCACCCGAATCAAAGAGAATACAAGCGTGGTGATCATTAAGAAGAAACGTACCCGTTTCTGCTATGGATTTTCAACCACCACATAAGCTCTCCCACGAGCTCCATCATTCTCCTGGTTCCCTGCTTTCGGACACTTGTCCTTGAAATGTCCTTTCTCACCACACCCGAAATATGTTATATTCTGCAGGAAGTCATTACCTGCACCCTGAAGCCTAACTCTACAATCCTTCTCCAGGTGACCCATTTTTTGAAATCTCTGGCACTTTGGAGGACATCGTCCATGATGGTGTAAGTTGCATCGATTACATTTTGGTAAGTTTCCAGCATAGAAGGGTAAGCCTTGTAATAATCTTTTCCTTTTTCCCTCTATTTTATAATTTTTGAAAGTTAAATACTTTCTTTCCTCTACTATTCTCTCTAACCTTTCATGGTTGATTATGTATGATTTAAGATAAACAAGACCTAACACAGAGAAAACCGTACACGTCGCTTATACTTTTTCTGGTACTAAGCTAAATACCGAGTTCTACTTCGAGATAGAACCAATCTAACACACTATGTATTTTGAGGCCTAAATACTAACCTATCATACACATATGATACACACAACACACAACATAAGATATACAAGATGAACAATTATCACAAACGTGATAACACAACTAAACTAATAACACTTGAAGCTTGACGTCTTCTTGAGTGTTCTTCACTAAAGAGTGGAATGAGTTGATCACTTGTAATGGATTATGTAACAAGTATAATGATCAAAGAATATGCAAAAGATAAAATATGTATAAGAAAAATATTTGTCAAGAGTTGTTTGAAATGAAGGAGTGAGGTTGGTATTTATAGGCAACCATTTGAATTTCAAATCCTGTCCCAGGGGAACAAGACATGTGATCTACGGATCCACCATCCCATGGATCCGTGCAGTGCATTTGGTGGATCCGAGGGAGGAGCTGGGACAAAAATTGTAGTGATTAACCCCAAATCTATATAAAATATTGTTTTGTACTTATTAAAACTAGTTTAATAGATCTTCTATAAAAAATATTTTCTAAACATTAATAGGCAAGATTTTCTAAATTTGAAGAATGTTTCCACAAGGTTAAACCTAATTTGATGTCTTATATTATTAAATATAACTAGCTTATAATTAAATCATGTTTAAGGTTAAATCAATTTATTAGAAAACATGTATGCAATGATAATAACTTTCTTTGATCAATAAGCTATGTTTAAAAAATATCCTATTCATACCTTGAATTGATTAGTTCGTCGCAAGTAAACCTTCTACAAATAACTTGTTTACGTAAACTTTTACGTGTATGGACATATATTAGTTATTATCAAAACCATGAAGTTCATTAAATATAAATACTTCAGTTTTTGCGCGATGATATTTGTATAACAATCTTCCCCTTTTTTTGATGATGAACAAAATTATAAGCTCATGCTTATTTTAAAAGTTACTAAATAAGTATTTAATAGTTGAGTTTACATATCTTCTCCCCTTTTTTATCAAGCAAAAAGTGCTAAGTTGACATTGATTACGAATGCAAAGTAAAAATAAAGACTAATTGCTAGTGCTCCCCCTTGGTGGATGCTCCCCCTCGCTTGGGGCACCAAGGAATCGAGCTATGGATGCGTTGCTACAAAACAAAGTTAGTAGACAAGCAAATATATATATGACAATCACAAATGCACACATATACATAATGAACATCCATCAACAACACAACAAAAGAAAATAATGCTTAATCCATTATAAGGGATTTAAACATAAAACTTGGCATTAAAGCCATTACATGATAAACAAAAAAATGAAGAAAACAATTAAAAGTCCTAAATCTTGGGATATATCATTTTCCCATATAATCCGAGGGGTGAGGTGAGATTTGCACGCGGTTAATGCGGAAAGTAAGGTGGGTGTGGTGAAGGACCGAGGTGGTGTCGAATGTATGAGAACATGTAGTTGACACGGTTTTGGAGCATTAGGATTTCATGCCTTGTGGTGCTACAACATTGACAAAACATGTTGTGGAGGTGAGGCATGTCATTTGGATGAACAAAATCCAAAATGTTAGGAGGATTGGGAAAATCTTGATTTCTAAGATTTGGTGGTGGATGGTGGATGTTTTCTAGTGGAGGTGCATTGTTTTGGAGGAGAGGTGTGTTGTTGTTAATGTTAACAAACAAAGGTTGGGTTGATGGTAATGGTTCAAATCCGGGTGGTGGATTTGGAAAACCGGGAGGTGGTCGAGAGACACGTGGTGGTGGAGATGGATTAGAGGGCCCCGGTGGCCAATTATCCATGGTTTGAGCATAGGGATCATTTGGTGACATTTGTGGTGGAGGAAGTTCTTGAGGTTCAAGTTTTATCGGAATGACAAAACAAAGTTTTGGTGGAGGTGCAACGTGAGTTGGTGTCAGAGACTCACTTGGTGATGATGAGGAGGTGTAGTGTGTGCTCTTGCTAGAGATGGATTTTGATGAAGCTTGTAGTGGTGAAAGGGATTTCTTTCTAGGAGGTGGTGAGGGTGTTCTCTCATTTGGTTGTTCCTCACTTGAGGATGTGAGATTGACATAGTTTGGATACTTGACACTCATTCTTGCGGTTTTTCTTTTGAAGTTTGGTGAATTGGTTTTGGATGAACTAGTCATAAAATAAAAACCTGACAAGGTTTTGTTTATGTGAGAAATGGAAAAAAATGGTGTTTGAGTTGGATGTATTATAAAGGAAAGTGGTGATAAGAATTGTAAAAATGTTCTTGGATTATATGGAAAACATGTTATATCCTAAGGTTTAAGATCCCACATAGTATCATATAGCATGGTTATAAGATAAAGTAGAAAAAGTTAAAAATCAAGAAAATTTAAATTTTGGCGCCTGGTCTGGTGAGCCACGGATCCACCAAAATGACGGACGGATCTACCATATGGTGGATCCGTAGGTCGCAAGTTTTCATAAAAATGACCAGAACATGCATTTATGCCCCCCAAAGAAAATAAATCATCATGCAAGCATCATTATCATCTACTAAATATCATCCATGAAGTTAAGCGTGCAATTTAACACACATAATCTAATCTACGAGCACACTCTCCTATTAATGTTACACATACTAATTTAACATAGTTTAGTTAAGATCTTAAAGCTTCCTATTACATATTTGTTTTTGAGTTACCATTAGGAATGATCATGATCATGATGATCATGCAAGGCGCAACGATAATCTTCAATGATTTCATCATTGGAAGAGAATTTGCTCATTATGTCCATTGAGGTATTGAGAGAGAAAATTTAGTATTAGCTTTTGAGAGAGAAACCGAGAAGTTTTTATTAAAAAAAAATTTTTTTATTTCAAGTAGCTTTAAAAGAAGTATACCATAAGGTAATGGCTCATTCTGAGAGTTTTTGGAGTGTAGCATTCGTTTTGCTACGAAATATGCCAGATTGAATGGAATGGAGGTGGTGATACAATAAAGCATGTATGCTCCACAAGCAGACAATTGTATTTTAGGTTCATTGGTACAGAGGATGTTTTCTCTTATAACAATTTCTGTGGTTTTGAGATAAGGACACAATTCATCAGTGTAGAGGGTATTTGGGTTATGTGTGTCGTATTTTTCTCCATTGATTATTTTCTTGGTTATGTTGAATATGAGTGAAGTGGGATGACCCAGTTTTGTAAAGAATGGATCATTTGTTTGTGTGTTATTATGATTTAGGGTTTTTGTGTTTTAGTTCGTGTGTGTGTTTATTTTATGTTTGTTGTGGTCCCAATTTGTTCAAAATAAGTTATTTACCCGCGATCAGTGACACACGGATCCACCAAAATAACGCACGGATCTTACTATGGTGGATCCGTGGTCCACAAATGTCCAAAAATATAGACAGTGTTGATTTTTGAGAAAATTGAGATATGGTGTTGTGTTTTTGGAAATTGAAGTAAGTTGTATATACTATTAAGAGTATGTGATATAATTTTTGGACTCGACGTTCAAGTTTTAAACAAATCGTGCAACTTGTCATGAATTTCCTGATGGAATTTCAACGTAGTCGATCCTACTAGGAGTGTGTTATCTTTTAGCATAAGTTTGACCATTACTAATAACACAATCATTTGTAAACATTTAGATTCAACAAAACATCATCAACACAAGTGTGAGTTGCAATTTGATGATTGTTCGTTTCATCCTTTTAATCGATTTCGTAATTTTCATATATTAACCATACATGTAGATTTTGAAAATAAGTCAGGTCATATTATGATATCTCTGTAATCAAATTAAAAATTCTAATCTCGATTATGTTCACGATCGGAAGTTTTGTAATTGGAACTTGTAATGAGAATTAACATCTTTTGAATAATGATTAATTACTTCATTAAATTTCCGCTTACGATTATTTTTGAGATGATGAAGAATCACTATCCATGATAAGTTCCATCATTCCTAATCCTAATCTTAAATAATTAAATACTTCACGTTTTAAAGGCTTAGTAAATATATCGGCTATATTATCTTCCGATGCAACTTTCTCGATAGAGATATTGCCCTTTTAGACATTATCACGTAGAAAGTGGTGTCGTATTTCTATATGTTTAGTTCTAGAGTGTTGTACGGGGTTTTTTCTTAAGTCGATAGCGCCTTTATTGTCGCACATAATCAGAACGTCGTCGAGGCGTATGCCGTAGTCGATGAGAGCTTGTTTCATCCATAGTGCTTGTTGACATGCTTTACCAGCGGACACATATTCGGCTTCGGTCGTAGAGATAGCAAGGGCCGTTTGTTTCTTAGCGAACCAAGATGTTAAACAACATCCCATGAACGTACAAACGCCACTAGTGCTTTTACGATCAACGTAATCGCCCGCGTGGTCGGAGTCGGCATAAACTATAGTTTCTATTTCGGTTCCTTTCGGATACCATAATCCTAAGTGACTAGTTCCTCTAATATACCTAAATATACGCTTAACGGCTTCTAAATGGGTAGTCTTATGATTTTCTTAGAAACGAGCACATAAGCAAACACTAAACATAATATCGGGCCTACTAGCAATTAAGTAAAGTAAACTACCAATCATACCTCGATATTTAGAGCTATCCACGGAGTCGCTTCATCGTCTTTAGTGAGCTTGATCTCCGTTGACATCGGCGTCTCGGTTGGTTTGGAATCTTCCAACCCGAACTTCTTTAACATCTCTTTGATGTATTTGGATTGATTGAAAATATTTTGTCTTCTATTTGTTTGATTTGAAGACCCAAAAAGAAGTTTAACTCGCCCATCATACTCATCTCAAACTCGTCGTGCATTATTTTTGCAAAATCATCACACAAGTTTTGACTCGTGAAACCAAATATAATGTCGTCGGCATATATTTGAACAATGATAAGGTGTTATTTTAATCTCTTAGTAAAAAGTGTGTTATCGACCATTCACATTGAATATTCGTGTTTTATCAAAAATGCTTTTAGTTTATCATACCAAGCTTTAGGAGCTTGCTTAAGACCATATAAAGCTTTCTTAAGTTTATAAACATAGTTTGGTTTTTGAAAATCAATGAACCCCGGAGGTTGAGCAACATAAACCTCTTTGTTTATAAAATCATTTAGAAAAGCACTTTTTACGTCCATTTGATATAGTTTAAAATCATTTACACAAGCAATAGCAAGAAGTATTCTAATTGACTCTAATCTAGCTACCAGAGCATATGTATACATCAAGATCTAGTACCTCTTTGTTTTTTATGAACCTGTGCCATAATTCTATCTTAGCCGTATTTTGTGATACTATACCGTTTTTATCTAATTTATTTCTAAAGACCCATTTTATTCCAAAGAGGATTGAGCTTAAAGTTATGATGGACAGATTCCCCAACAAACCATTTGGCTAAAATTGCTTTATCCTTCCTTGCATAGCTACAATCCAACTTTCATCTTTTAAAGCCTCTTTAATATTTTTGGGTTCTATAGTAGATATAAAACAAAAGAAATTGCTATGATTTTAGGCTTGAGATCTTAATGTTCTTTGAATAATAATTCCTATTAACTTTGCTCTAGTTGATAATTCTTGGACCCTCCCTTAATGTTAATAATTTTGTTCAACGTCTAACGACTCATAATCCTTCAATAAAATTATTACTACTTTGGTTTAATTCTTTTAATAGCTACTTCTTCACCAACATCAAATCATCAACCAATGGTGATAAATTTGGAGGAGGAGTACTTTATATTAAACGTCATGTTGAATGTCACGTTGAGTGATTCTTCGACTTTTATTGTATGTTTATTTAGCACTATATAAGCTTTACTATTTTGAGAATATCCGAGAAAAACACCTTTGTATGACTTCGGTCAAACTTGGTTAGATAGTATTTAGTATTTAAAATGAAGCACTTACTTCTAAATACTTTAAAATATTCTAAAGAGGGTTTCCTACCTCTAAATATTTCATAAGGGGTTTTTCTAGTATTGGTCGAATCAATATTCTATTTAGTATATAAGTTGACGTATCAACGGCATTACACTAAAATTTTTGTGGAATGGATTGTTCGTTAAGCATAGTCCTAGACATCTCTTGTAAAGTTCTATTCTTTCTTTCTACTAACCTATTTTATTACGAAGTACGTGGAACCGAGAAATTATGAGTAATGCCTTGTGTATCACTATAAGCTTCGAATTGTACTTCATTATCAAATTCTCGACCATGATCCGTTCAAATAGGAACTATAGAACTACCTAGTTGGTTTTGAATTTTCCTACTTAATATGTCAAATTTCTCAAAAGCTTCATTTTTAGTTTTTAGAAATCTAGTCCATGTGTACCTAGAATAATCATCTACTAATACTAAGGTGTACACATTTCCTCTATAGCTTTTAATTGACGACGGACCAAATAAGTCCATATGCAATAATTCTAAACATCTTTTAGTAGAGACCATATTTTTAGCTTTATGACTTGCATGAGCTTGCTTTACAATTTTGAAAGCATCACAAAAATGTTTATCATATTTTAGCTTAGGTAAGTTTCTAACTAATTCTTTAGATGAAAAAGATTGAATTAAATGCATATTTGCGTGACCAAGTCTTCTATGCCATAAGGTAGATTTATCCATGTAACAATCGGCAATTTTCAGAACTTTAAATGACTATTTAACCCTTTGACTTTTTGGGTCCGACTTGACTTTTTGACTTTTGACATTTTATTGTCGCATAAAAACGATTACCGTGTAACCGGTAAATTTTCAAAACATATTTAAATAATAAACCATATTTATTATTACATCTCTCATTTACAAATTTATTTTTCAAACTTATTTGACTTGAAAACGAGAAGATATCACGCAAATTGTGAAAAACAGTACAAAACGCGTACCGACACGATAATAATTAAATTATATTTAATTATCAAAATTTATTTAATAAAAATATTTAATAAATTATTTAACATTTTATTTAAAAATGTTTGTTAAAAACGCAAATATTCAATTAATGTTTCATTTTACGGACAAAGCTTACCCGTGATGGCCGATGACTGCCAAATAATAAACATTTTAAATATATTTTATAAAACATTTATAAAATACTAGTCGTGTATATATTCACTTTTCGTGGAAAAATCATTTTGATCGCAACGGTGTAATTTTCGTGTCTTGAATCAACCGTTAAATAGCCTAAACGTGTCTCGAACCATCATTTTACAAAAAATACACTTTTGGTACCTGTGGTAATATTTACTCGAAACCTCCTAGACTATTTTACCTTTTATACTTTGTTTTCTAAACTTTCATGTATAAATACAAACCCTATTAGGGTTTTATCATTTGATAACCTAGCCACCACACACACTTCTCCTCCCTTTGTATTTCCGGCACTGCACCACCACGTCACCACCATCTCTGGCCAACTTCCGGCCACCAGCTGCCACACCCCGCCATCGATCCACCAGATTCGGTACACCACACCGACGTCCCCATCTCCTCCACATCGTCACCACATCACCACCGATGCGCCATCTCACCACACCACCTCTATCTCCACGCTTCCACCACCAGCCGACACCCACATCCTCACCTCTACCATACCGGCGTCTTTGCCAC
>BQNB010038225.1:20532-48898 GCA_026074375.1 Tanacetum coccineum | reverse complement strand
TATCTTTGGTTGCATTTGTTATCTAACTAGAGATGGTGAAAATTTGGATAAGATGAAAGAAAAGGGGGATCCATGTGTCATGGTGAGACATTCTACTCAGTCGAAGGGGTATCGTGTTTATAACAAGAGAACTCGATTAATAGTTGAATCCATTTACATAAAGTTTGATGAAATCAAAGAAATGGCGTCTGCTAAAAATAACACTTTAGGCCCCGTTCCTCCATGATAAGAGATGTCTGTTGATAATAACTCCTCAGGCCTCGTTCTTCAAGAACAACAAAAGGCGTCAGATTATGATAACAGTGGACCCCGTGCACCCACTACAAGATGTCGTTCCTCCAGCAGACAAGACAGATTTGTCAAAACAAGAGTTGGAATTTCAATTCAATCCTTTGTTTGAAGAATACTTCTCTACAGGGAATCAAGGTGTGCAAAAGTCTACTTATCCCACCGATAATTCTAAGCAAAAAGTCACACAACCTACAGCGAATGTTCAACAACCATCAACTTCAACAACAAATGTCAATGTTGAGGACAACAACATTGATCAAGCAGAAGATGCATCATTTCAACAGGATGAATTTATCAATCCTTTTTGTACACCGGTATAAGAAATTGCTTAGTCTTCCTTACGCAATATTGATAATTCCAATATGCATATCTTCTATCAACCACACAGTCCGAATACTGATGGATAAAATATCACCCGCTAGAACAAGTTTGTGGAAATTCATCCAAGCCAGTGCAAACAAGACGACAACTTGCCACAGATCCTGAAATGTGTATGTTTACACTCACCATGAGTACAGCAAAATCAAAAACATTAAGGAGGCAATGGCTGATTCTGCATGGATAGAAGCAATGCAGGAGGAACTTCATCAGTTCGACAGACTACAAGTCTGGGAACTCGTCGACAAACCCTTTGGCAAGATTGTTATAAAGCCAAAGTGGTTATGGAAGAACAAAAAGGATGAAGATCAAACTGTAATTCGCAATAAGGCACGACTTGTAGCTAAGGGATTTGCTTAGGAAAAGGGTATTGATTTTGAGGAATCATTTGCTCTAGTTGCTCGTTTGGAAGCTGTTTGAATCTTCATCGCACATGCCGCACACAAGTCTTTTCCAATCTATCAGATGGACGTAAAAACGGCATTTCTTAATGGTCCAGTAAAGGAGGAGGTTTATGTTGCACAACCAGAAGGGTTCGTTGATCCTGATCATCCAAAAAAGGTTTACTGACTAAGGAAAGCTCTATATGGATTGAAGCAAGCTTCGAGAGCCTGGTATGATGAACTCTCAAATTTTGTGATGTCCAAAGGTTTTACTAAAGGTATAATTGACCCTACTCTGTTTACGGTAAGATAAAAGGAGGACATTCTACTAGTGCAAATTTACGTTGATGACATAATTTTTGGGTCTACAAACCCAAAATATTCCAAAAGATTTGAAAAATTAATGCACAGTAGATTTGTGATGTCCTTAATAGGGGAAATGAAATTTTTTTTAGGACTTCAGATCCACCAATCCCCACGAGGTATTTTTATCAATCAGGCCAAGTACACTTTTTAAATCCTAAAGAAACATGGTATGGAAAAAGGTGAAAGCATTGGTACACCAATGGCTACGAAACCTAAACTGGATGCCGACTTAAGTGGAAAACCAGTCGACCAAACTGACTATCGTAGTAAAATTGGGTTACTCATGTATCTGAAATCTAGTATACCAGACATAGTGCAAGCAGTATGCTACTGTGCACGTTATCAATCAAGACCAACTGAAAAACACCTCAAAGAAGCTAAGAGGATCTTTCGATACTTAAGGGGTACCATTAACATGGGACTCTGGTATCCGAAGGATTTTGGCTTTGAACTAACATCTTTTTCAGATGCCAACCAAGCCAGATGCCTTAATACGCGCAAAAGCACTTTTGGAGGAATACAGTTCCTAGGTAATAAGTTAGTTAGCTGGATGTCAAAGAAGCAGGATTGCACTGCAATGTCATCAGCAGAGGCTGAATACGTGGCGTTATCTGCAAGTTGTGCTCAAGTGATGTGGATGAGGACACAGCTTTAAGATTATAGCTTCAAATACAACAAAATACCATTGTACTGCGACTCTCAGTCAGCCATAGCAATCTCATGCAACCCCGTGCAGCACTCCCGTACCAAGCACATCCATACTCGATATCATTTTATCAAGGAACAAGTTGAGAACGGTATCATTGAATTGTACTTTGTCAGAACTGAATACCAACTGGCTAAAATGTTTACTAAGCCCTTCCAGAAGAAAAGTTTCAGTATCTCATCAGGCGGATTGGTATGAGATGTTTCACTCCAGCAGAACTGGAGGTTCTGACAAATGAATCTGCTTGATATTCCATCAAACATCGACTTGTAAATATTTTTTAGAAAAGAAAAATACAAAAATATAAAACATATAAAACCCAATACAAAAATATAAAATTTCAAAAAGAAAATACAAAATCAGAAAAATCAAAAATTCCAAAAAGAATCTTCTCGACATGTCTCTTGGAATCGATAACATTTACGTGCCTATAAATGTCGATTAATCTTGACACTGGTATGTAAATAAAGTTCGAGCAAGAGTTTCAAATGCTTTCAAAACATGTCATCTCTAATTTTTCTTGATGGCTTATGTGTAAATATCAGTACATAACCCAGACTTCAAATAAAGGAAAGTTTATCTATAAAGATAACTTATCCTAACAACGAGAAAATCAATTTTTCTTGGTGTTGAGTTGTTCTTACAAGACATTCAAAGTTTTGAGCTCAAGAAAAAGGAAAGTGTACGTTTCAGTGCGCTTGCCCTTAAAGTTAGAAGAGAAGTCTTCTAACATGATGTTTTTCAAAATGTTGAACACAATTTTTCAAGAATTTCTCAATGATAATACATAATCTTTCAAAAGTGTATGTTCAACACTCCATCCCTCATAATGTTTTTCAAGACAATTCTTCTACATTTGGTGTCATTTTTTAAATAAGTTAATATTTGAGGGGGAATTTTTCAAAAAACAAATGTTTTAATGTTTTTGGATATTATTCTTAAATTCTTTCAGTATTCAAAACATTTCAGCAAATCTTCATAACAACTTAGTAATAAAAATGACAACTTTATAGAAAGTTAGTTATAAGATGACCCAATGTTCAATCTCAATTTTATATTGATTTTACAACTTGGTATTATTTTTTTATGTCAGACATATGTAAAATTAAGGGGGAGCAAGTTAAAGTTTCACAAAGAATTCATGTTAAGTTTAAAACATTTTCAACCCATAGAATTTTCATGACAAATTTTAATCACACAGTATTTCAAAAACTAAGTGAATTAGTATTTAAAATAAGGGGAGAAATGTTATTAAAATGTGATCGTGAAAATAATAAATAATCTAATCGACTCAAAAGTGTTTCATACTCTTCGATAAAGGTTTTATGGTTATGATCTTATACCCAACAATATCTTAATTTCACGACGATTCTGAAGTCATACGGTGGTTAGGTTAGGCATTAGTCCTATGATTCAACCGAAATTGGAAGGATCTACCCCAGGACAATCCATAGTTAGAAATAGCAGTCCTTAGGTATGATTGGAGATGAATGTGTAAAGGGAATAATGCCGACTAAGACTGAGTAAACACTGGAATAATCATAAAAAGGTGTTAGTAATGACGTCTTGGTAAGCATTGAAAGGGTTGAAGAATGAAAAAGAAATGTATGGATAAATGGTGAAAATAAAGAAGCCCTCCAAACACATTAGGCAGAAACTGGGTCAATACATAATCTATCAGATTCACAAAGATGAATTCTGGTATTGAAGACAAGACATCATGGACCCAGTGATGCACTGATTTTGCCAGAACATCCGAGTGATACTTAAGTATTCACCGTGAAGATTGATGAATGGAAATCCTTCCAGTGTCATCATCAAACAGCACTGCGGTAGGTGACTTGCGAGATTCTATATGAATCAAGCTTGTGTTAACTGGATATCGATAATGATCCAGTAAATGAATTGACAACATAATCAGAAAGATAGTAACTATCTAATTCATTCTTACCGTGTTGTCTACTTTGAGACGTTCCAATAAAGAGATCTAGCAAGCATGGTGTATCTAATACTTCAGTGTTAGAAGATCCTACACTTTGAGCTGGAAACCCTGTCAAGGAGATTCATTGAATCTACCTGATCATAGGTACAGTATTTATACTGTAAAACGGTCCTCACATAACCGGAGGTTAATGTAACCGAAACTCGACGAATGACAAATCCATATTCATCTATATCTGTTGTTTATCACTAACATTCAAATGCAGGTACAAACGACGGTGTTGCAGCCTTATTCCAGCAAAGTCAGATTCATCACCACATGCTTATGCTCACACTACAAAGACATACTATTGACATCAAGATTCAATAATCAAGAAAGCTCAAGTTCATACTAAGACAAAGACTACCACAAACTCTGATATACAAGATCTTCCTTTAAGATATAAAGTCTATTAAGGGAGATTGTTAAAAAGCTTTCAAGATGATGTAAAGTATGAGCATGTTGGTCAAGACATAAGATCGCTAGGTGGCAATGACGATCAAGACAAACAAGGAAAAGATTTAAAGATCTTTGAATCAATGACAAAGTTGAAAGACAATGACAAGAGCTCAAGATCTAAGATCATACAGCATGAAGGAACAAGCCTACAACATGAAAAAGACCAATAACTCAAGAACTCAACGACAAAGCAATCTCAACAAAGTCTAAGGAAGCAAGATTCAAGATCTCACCTTAGAGAATTCGAAGACCACACATTAGGGGAGATTGTTAGCCTCAAATATGTCTGTGAACATATAAGCTCAGAATCTAAAGGTGATAAGTGTAAAATACACATATCTGATAACACCAAAAATGACCCTAAATGACTAAAAACATACTTAAAATGGCAAAAATATACTTGTTTTTGTGTTTTGTGTGTGCAGGTACGGATAAGACAAAAATCACAAGAAAACAGTCAAAACGGGCAAACACAGACACGGGAAACGGAAGAGCATAAAAGAAGCCAAAGATTCAAAGCAAAGCCAAGAAAAGTCAACTCTTAGTCAAAATTGGTCAAACCCTGGTCAACAGAAGTCAACCACAAAAAGACAAAACACTAAAATATTCAAAATCAGTCCCTTAAGTTTCAAAAGTTACACAAAATGTCCCTAAAACCTTACCCGGATCCATAACTAAAACCATAAGCCCAAAAAAATGGCCCATTACCCATTTATATAACCACAGGGACCATTTTTGTCATTTCTGAAAGTCAAAATACACTACACTTTTGATAAACAAATGGAGGGACTAGTTTTGCTATTACCCTAAACCCTTACCCCCGATTTTACCCTTTTTAAGTTAAAAAATAGGCGCGAAGAACAGTTATACTGTTCATCGTCTCCCCATTTTCACCACACGGTCAAAAACAAAGGGCTTTTCACAATTAAGGGGTACAATGGACTATTCAAGTGAAGTACAACATGATGACAGGGTTAGATTTGTCAAATCAAGCACTCTCATTGGCTCATTTAAGCAAGGTAGCTACGTGGATGTGAGGAAGCACACAAGATTGGTGAGTTTTATACTACAATCACTCACACAAGTAACACAAGCTGTCACATCAAAGGAATGACAGCTTGGCAATCCGTATGTGCAAATATGTGATCCAACGGCTCAAAAGAGATATCCAATGATTGAATATTTATACGGACAAGATCAAAAGGAGCGTGGGCAGCAAGAAAGGCCTAGAATGTTCAGCTTCAGGCTATAAATAGCCTCACATTTCACACATGAGAGAGGAGAGCTTTTATTATTTTTTTTAGCTTAATTTACCATTTTTTAGCTTATGCAAATTTCCTTTTAAATGTAATTTTCTTTTAAGTAGTTTGTAACTCTGAGATTTAAAGCTTTGTAATCCATTTATAAGTTCAATGAAATCCTTGTTTCTAGTTTTAATAAGTTGTTTTTAAGTCATAAGCTCTTGTAAGCTCATAATTTTCATGTTACTGTTCTATAAGCTCTCAATAGCTCTCTCAAGTCTATAAGCTTGAGATTGAGCTTATTAAACCAAGACTTAATCATACTTAAGCTTTAAAATTAGTTAAACTTAATTACCTTTACTTTTTGGACAAATGAGCTTATGGAAGGGGATTCAGTTAAGGAAGGAATCCTAAGGACTTTACTGGCTTATCAATAAGGATAAGCTAGAGCTTATTGATGCTCTTTTGAGCTTATGATAGCTTCTGTTTAGCTGAAGCCTTTGTAAGTGTTCATTTAATATCTTTGTACTTTAAATTTTAGCTTAATAATTACTTATTTGCTTACTAGCTTTGCTAATCTGCTTATATCGTTACTTAATTGAGCTTATATCTGTTTCATTTTGCTTATTATTCATTTCTATCTATCTGTTTTAAGCTATTGTAGTCTAGATTGTATTTTGCTTCTTATTGTCTTAAAAATCATATAAAATCCAAAAAATATTAAGCATAGCGTATGGATCTTTAATTCTAGCTTATTTAGTGGTTAATTTGTGTTTATTAAGCTTGTTAAAAGTTGTTTGTTATCTGGTAGTTAAGTTTCAATTATTAGATTTCAAAATCATTAGTTTAATAAAAATTGTCAATGTATAAAGGAGTGTTTGGATCTAAGGAGTTTGACCTCAAATAGTCAAAGCATTTTGGTAAATTCACTTTAGACAACTGAGTTTTCAAAAATAATCAAGTTTTAAAGAGGTTTTGAGGTCTAGTTTAAGTTTTAATTCATTTATTTTGGTTAATCTTGGTATCTCACACAAGGAGCACTTTTCTACTTTTCCATAAGCTTTGCCCTAATGGAATTTTAAACCAAGCCATCCAAGGCTTGGTTTGTGTTTGTTTTGAGTTCAATAGCACTCATTAAGAGTGTGCATTGCAGGATTGACCACATAGGTCACCTGCAATTGTGTTTTGGTCTTTGGCCATTTACACTACCAGCAGTAACTAAAGTAGTTACTACTGCTGTCATTTTTGATTCATTTTAGCTAGTAATTTTAAGATTTAGGTTCTAAAATTCAAGTTAATTATAGATTAGACATAGCTTAAGTTAGATCAAGTCTTAGTTTTCATTACCTAGCTTAAATTCTTAGGTACATTTACTTTTAAAAGTCATTAAAAAAACTCAAAAAAGGGCCGAAAAATAGCAGTTAATAAACTTAGCTCTTAATTCTAAATTCTTAGCTTATAGAGTTAGGTTTTATAGTTGATAATCATAGCTTATAAGTAGTTAATTTAGTTTTCAAAAGCTCACTTCCTATCTTAGTCTAATATGCACTTTAGCTTAATTTCCTTTTGAGCTTTTAGTGTATGTTTTTGAGTTTGCTATTTTGAACTTCAATTTAAGTTAGCTTATAGTGTTAGTGGTCAAATTAGCTTGTTACTTTAGTTCTTCATATCATTAGCTTCCAGGATTAACTTTTGGTTTTAAATTTAAGCTTAAATTGAGGTCTGTGTGTTCATTTAAGAGAAAATAAGCTTTTTGGCTCTCAAAGAGCTACTTACTGTAACAGCAGCTTTCATAAGCTCTTAGAGAGCTTAATTTTAAGTTTCAGTTTATACTTGTTTTGCAAAAAGTGCTTAAAAACTTGTCCTTAACAGCTTTGAGCTTTTAGATTTCAAAAATTTTTAAAAATGCAAAAAGGATGTTAGCCACCTTCGAACCCACGACCTCTTGCCTGCATACCCTCAAAGACTTAACCATTGTGCTTCAATAGCTCATCCAACCATTCCTTGCACCATTTAATCTTTATACTTGATTTTCTTTTCCTTTTTCCTTATAAGCCGTAGCATAGTTAGCTTATTGTAGTGCTTATTTGAGTAGTATTTTTGATGTGTTATTTTTCTTAGGTTTACTTTCTTGCTAGCATTAAGTATTTTCCCTGAATTTTTCACATTTTTCCATTAATTAGTTTAATTTCTATCATTTTTCGAAAGTTTAAATCTTAGAAAATTCATAAAAAATAGAAAAAGTTTTAAAAAAACACAAAAACATAGTTTTTAGTTTTATAAAAAGTACTTTTAGTTTTACATTAAGAAAATTCATTTGTACCTTTTTTTAGATTTTTATATTCATTTTTGAGCTTTTATTTTTAATTTAAAAAATAGGGTTTTAATTTTAAAAATAGTTAAAAATAGTTTTCTGAGTTTTTATGTTATTTTAGACTTTTCTAAGTTTAAAAATCATTTTTCTAAATTTTTAGGACTTAATTTGCTATTTTTTAGGATTTAATTAGATTAAAATAGTTTTTAATTCATAATAAATTCAAAAATAATCAAAAAAATGTTTTTCTTTTTCTTAAAATTTTCTTTTGTCCTAATTTAGGTTTAGAAATTTAGTTTGCATTTTTAGGAGTTAATTTTAGTGTATTTGCTTATTTGTCACGTTTCATTTGCTCCCGTTAATTTGTTTAAGTGTTTAATTGCTTTCAATTGTTCATTTTAATTGTTGCTTTTATTTAGTAGTTATAGATACTCAAAAATATCTTTTCTCTCATTCAAATCATAATCCAAGCTAAAGCAAGGTTTCAATTTCACAAGTCGTTGGGGAAACGACCCGGGTGATCATTCTTCCCGGTTAAATATACGTATTATATATTATATATATCTTTTAGAGTGAGCTTTTCTTAAGGGAGACTTTAGGAAAGTTCTTAATTGCTCTTTTGGAATATTAATAGTATATTTTATAGCGTATATAAAACTCACAATCAGTTTTTGGCGCCGCTGCCGGGGACTTGTGTTAAAGATTCCGTCGTTTACGTTTGTTGATTTTGGTTTGAAGATCCTTTCGTCCTCGAAAGTTTCATTTTTGTTAAATATTTCAAAAATCCAAAAAAATAAAAAAATATAAAAAGTAAAAAATATTTTCTTTTTCTTTTTAGTATAGTTATCATATAAAAATATAAAAAAAATCAAAAATATAAAAAAATTTCCTTAAAAAGAAATAAAATCTACAAAGTTGGTAAAAGAACACCAACATATAATACTCTCAATCGAGGTATTATCATTGCAATTTCCGGTGAACTTGAAAAGTTCCCAAATCGAATCAAAGATTTTAAAACTTGTCATTTGTGTCATTTACGAGGTACGGCTCATCTTAAGAAGAAATTTTTAAGAGTTACCGTGAAGTAATTCGATTATTTGGTTTAAGTTGTCTTCCGTGTATCCGTTTAAAATAGATTGTTAAAGAAAATTCAAAAATCCAAAAAAATTAGTGTAATTTTTGTTTTCTTTTTAATTTCTTTTCTCTAATTTTAGTGCATGCGCACTCGTTCTCAAGCTCGTAATCGAAATCGTCAACAACAACAAATAACACCGGTTATTGTTGAGGGACCCGAGTTTCCAATGGCCGACAATTGTACCATGGCTCAAATATTACAAGCTCCCATCGAGGGATACGAAGATGCAATTGTTGTACCACTAATAAATGCAAACAATTTTGAACTTAAACAAACTTTGATTAATCTAGTTCAAAGTAATCAATTTACGGGTAAACAAGACCCTCATAATCATCTTCGATTTTTCAACAAAAGTCACGTCTACGTTTAGACATCTCGAAGTTCCAAATACAACGATTAAGCTTTTGCTTTTTCCTTTATCTCTCGAAGGTGAAGCCCAGACTTGGCTAGATAAAGAACCACCTCGATCGATTCTAACGTGGGATGATCTTGTCTCGAAATTCATAAACCAATTTTTTCCACCTTCGAAAACAACTTACCTTCGAAATGAAATCACTACTTTCTACCAAAAACCGAATGAAACTTTCAACGAAGCATGGGAACGTTTCAAAGGACTTCTTCGTCAATGTCCTCATCATGGTTTCTCGGAATTACATCAACTTGATACGTTCTACAATTCTTTGAATACCAATGATCAAGATGCTTTAGATTCCGCCGCGGGTGGAAATTTTCTAGATAAGATGCCTCGTGATGGTTTAGCCATTATTGAGAGTAAATCCAAGGTTCGTTATTCAAGAAGTCGTGCAATTGAACCAAGAGTGAGTACGAATGCTCCTCTTTCTACTTCTACACCTTCTAATTCTTTTGAATTTCAACAACTCGCCGCTTCTCTTGAAGACAAAATGGATATTCGAATGAGCCGATTAGAAAAGATGATTAGTGAAAAGAATGTTACGACTCCTGCTACCGTCAAAGCAGTCGAGGAAATTTGTGTTACATGTGGTTCAAACCATAATTTCAATAATTATCCGTTAACAAGGAGTGATTTTCCTGTTTTTCATGATAACATCCATCAATTCCAACAAACCGCCGCCGTTGGCAACTTTGTTCAAAGAAATCCTCCTAATTTGGCAAATCAAATGAGACCACCCGGTTTTAATCAACCAAATGTTCAAAACAACCAAGGAAACCAAAGCCGATATCAAGGAAACAATTTCAATTCGAATCAAAACCGTGGAAACAATTTCAATCAAAACCATCAAAACAATCAAGGAGCCGTTTATCAAGCCCCACCATACCAACCACCAATGAATCAGCCACCAGTTTATCAAGCTCCTACTCAACAAATTCAAGGTGTTTCGAAAACAGATTTTGAAAACTACGTCAAGGCAAATGATGCGGTGTTGAAGAATGTTCAAAATCAAGGTTAAAATTTGCAGAATCAAATGGCTAATGTTACGAGTTTGTTGACAAGTCTTTGTAATAATTTCAAAAATTCCACCTCTACTTCGAATTCAGGAACTCTTCCAAGTCAAACCGTAACTAACCCTCGTGAGCAAATTAATGCTATCACCACACGAAGTGGTAAGACTTTGGAAGGACCTTCGACTTCTCTTCCTATTACACCCGTTGTTTCTACTCCTCAAAAGGAACCCGAACAAAACCCAGAGACGTTAACGGAAAAAGTGCAAAAACTAAGTTTGGAAAATACCGCACATGTCCCACCTCCAAAGGATGAAGATTCCATTTTCATTGAAATCCCAAAACCAAAAGCAAAGAAAACCGTTAACATTGAAATTCAAGATCTTAATTCTCCAAGACCTAATTCGTATCAACCTAAACTTCCATATCCCGAGAGGATGAAAGTGAGAGAGAACTGTAACATTTCTCAGTTTCATGTCATTGTACGACTCTATTAATGATCACTGTTTATTTTAGTCTGATACATGTTTAATTTTTAATATTTACTTTTAAGCTAAACCGCGTAGACTAAAGATAATCAATTAATGCAAACGGTCATACTACAACCGTTAATGTTAATGTTCTGCTATCATTCATGAATAAGGTTCCGAGAAGCTCGGAAGATGCCCGGGAAATTTCTTATCCTTGTGTGCTTTACAAGAATCAATAGGACTAGTTCTTTAGCCGATTCCGGAGTAGCATTAACTTTTACCTCATTCTTATCATACAAGCAACTTGGGCTTTGATGCTTTGACTCCTACTCAGAATTGACAATCTGAGCTTGCCAATCGTTTAAATTACACACCCAATGGGTATAACCGACGGATGTTGTAGTTAAGAGTTTGATGGTTTTCTACTTTTTTGCGGATTTTGTGGTGGTTAATTTTGAACCCGACCCAAGAGTGCCTATTATTTAAGGAAGACCTTTCATTTGCACTGCGAAAGCTCTCATTGATTTACTATGCCGATAAATCTAAGAAAAACAAGGATAAGAATTCTGGTTCACGCCATTCTGTTCCTTCGATTTTTTGGAAAGCGACAGATTTAGTGGCAGTCATTTTATATTCTTTCCTCCTACTCGTGTCTCTCTTTGATGAAGACTAGTGATAATTTTGGAGTTTGCGTTGAACGTGATCCTTTGATTGTTATACCGCGGTAATTATGATTCAACTTTTAAGAAGAACTTGCATGAAGAAAATTTTCAAGTTTACTCAAATCCTCTTTTCGAATTCGATGATAATTTCAAATCTAGCAACGTTAATCCTCTCTTTAAGAGAACGATAAGGATGTCGAGATTAAGTCTTCTTCTTCTTTCACACTTACTTCACCGGAAGAAAGTGAATTAGAAGCTTATCTTGAAAGAGATTCGATTCCACCGGGAATTGATCTTCCCCTCTCTCCTACCTTTGAAGTTTCAAGTAGCAATCCTACTTCACCTACTCTCACCGGAGAGAAGGATCATTCATGGAAAATGTCAATGTTTTTCTCGTTGGTCCAATTTGTATGGAAAATGATGAAACGAAATTCGATTAGGAAAAAGATAATTTGTCTCTTAGCAACTTACTTACATCAAACACCAAAACCTCTTTCTCGTCCTCAAGCAGCTCAAGAAGTTGAAGAAATTAAGATGAAAGATGACAAAATTTCAAGTGATGTTCCAATCAATACCATTGTCATGCCAATTAGAATCACTTTTGATAATCCAATTGATTTTAATGATCATTTTTCCAAACCAAAAGATTTTAAAAAGGAATTAACCGTTACATTTGATTCCACCAAATCAAGTATTTTACCACCTTCTTTGTTAGATTTCGACTCCCCTTTCACTGCGGAGTTGTCGGCTAGTATTACCTTGAATTCTCTCGGAAACGAGGACAAAATTTTCAAACCGGGTATACTAGCTTTATCATGCCAATATCATGATAAAAATCTCTTGTACATTGAGGAGAATTTAATAGAGAACATTCCTCCGGGACTTTGTTAGTTTCAAAGGAACCGTCATTTTCTTCCTGCCTCCGCCAGAACCACCGATGATGTTTGATTTTGAGCCCATTTGCGTTCTGAGAATGTTGTGCACTTTATGAAGATTTCTAACAAAGCAAGAAGACGTTTACCTCTGTATGTTGAAGATGTCAATTCACTTCGCATTTGTTCATTGGGATTTCTTCAAAATACCTAACTTTCACAAAGATTCACCTCTTGATTTTCTCTTTTATGACGTTGAGAATTTTATTTTGGACACCGGCCATTGTTCAGTTGCCTATAAACAGTGGCATGTTCAATGAAAGTTTTCATTTTGCTCTCCCTAAGGACGAATTAATTCAGAGATCGAGTCGAACTTGCGACTCGATGACAAAAAACAAGCCGCTTCGTGGGAGTTTACCCCATGCCTATCCTTTTCTATTTTCTTTCTATTTTCTAACAAATGTGTTGTGATGTGTTGAGGCTAGTCTTTTCCGTTCTTCATGTTTGTTGTTTGTACTTGTGATTTTTGTAGGATTGAACAAGATTTCTGAAGCTCTCGTGTTCGTGTTGGGTCCCGTTTCAGTCGAGCGTCTATCCTTCTGTTTGAAATTAGTTTGGGGAATCCAATATCACCTTTCATTCTTTATCGTATCTATGTCTATCTTTTGCATAAATCATAAACGGCTTAGATTTTCGTAGAGACCCGCCCTTAAACATTGAGGACAATGTTTTGTTTTAGTTTGGGGAGGGAATCTATCGATTTGATGTGACTGCTTTTTGTTGTGTCTCACGTACACGTTTTCTTCCCACTAAAATTAGCAAAAAATTTTACGATCTTATTTGTGGAAGAAATTGAAAAAATAAAAAATTAATTAGTAGTTGGAAAAGATAATATAAAAAAAATAACTAAGTGTTAAGGAATGAGTGTAGTGGTTTTCCAATTGGTGAGAATAAGAAGTAATTTTGACCCGATCGAACGTGTAGAGTTCTAGCTTTATCCCTTAACAATTAATGATGATAGTTTGTGCTAGTCTATGTAGAGGACTTTAACACTGCTAGACTTGAAATCATTGTAAATGAAAGGACTTATGATGATCTCAAATAGATTTTAAATATGCCGAGTTGGATTCTTATATAGGCTAAGTATTTGCGAATTTCTTTATTGGGATTTCTAAATTGCAAAGAATAAGAGATGATAGTGTTGATTTTCGAATCTAGGGATGCTAAACAAAGTTTACTTTGGAAAACTTAAAGGCTTATAAGAATAACTTGTGATTTTTCTTCCGGAAGTTCTTAAAATGATTAATTATACGTGTTCTCTTTAATTTTTACAAATTAGAGTTTTACTCTTAAAAGTCTAATCAAACATATTTCAGAGAAAAAACTTTATCGATGATGAAGCAAACATCATTTGTAAATAAGAATTTTGGTTCAAGTTTATACTTTGGTTTTCTAAAACGAAATTTTTTCTATTTGCAAAAATAATGTGTTGAATTAATTAATTAATTAAAAAAAATGTACGGTGGTGAATTAAAAAGGATGCAAGTTCATAATTTTTAGTGTTAATAATAATATACATACTCAATCGCACAATAAAAGTAACATGGGCATTTGCTCGGTTCAGCTCCACGATTCTTTTGCTGACATCGAAAAAAAGGATGGTGGTTGTATATTTTAGGGGTTGGTATCATTATAAGTACACGAGCCTCTTTGTCGGGTAGGGAGGTCCGATTTTGTCGAAAGAAAAGTGATACCAGTTCCTAGCCTAATAATGTAAATAGTAATAATAATGTTGCAAGTTAGAAAATAAATAGTAAAAGTTTCCTTTTTTTAACCAAGGTACTCTTTTGACCAAAATTTGCAAAAGTTACTAGGCCTTGCTTCATCGGATGATCATGCGTCCGATTTTATTCTCCGGATGGGGTGTCAAAAGCCTTAGCACTTACCCGATGACAGTGGGATGCTAGAGAAGAAAGTCATTCATGGGGCAAGTGAACCAATTGATGTCTTAGCTAAGGAGGTTTTTGTTTGCTTTGAGTTGTGATCTTACTAAGTGATTAACATATTAGCCCAAAAGGCCCATGTGTAAAGCTTGGTCGGATTTCAACTATCTAAATTTGTGGATTTAATGGTTTAAATTAATTTGAACACACACACTTAAATATATGATATGTGTCGGGAAGAAAAATTCACAAGTTGTAATTATAAGTAGTCTTAGCATCTTAGTTTGTAATTAACAGTGATCTTATTTTTAAAGCTTAGTATGGGAAAAGTGAAAAATCGAGAATGACAAAGTTATCTTTTAGACACTTAATTGTGCTTTTTGTTCTATGATCCTTAAAGTTACCAATGAGGTAATGAAAACAATACATTATGTCAACACAAATAAGTTGTAGTTAGGAATATATCAAGAAAAATCATAAAAAGAGAAAAAAAAAGTTTTGAAAATGGGAATTCGGGTGTTTTATAACTTGTGACTTAGAAATTTTCCCCGCAAAAGACTTTACTACTTCTTAAAGGATTAGTTTGGGGAAATTTCTTAGTATTTGGTTATAAGGCATGTAATATTGCGTGAGGACACACAATCGTTTAGTTTGGGGAATTTTGATAAGTGTAAAATACACATATTTGTTTATACCAAAAATGACCTTAAATGACCCAAAACAGACTAAAAATGGCAAAAATATACTTGTTTTTGTGTTTTGTGTGTGCAGGTACGGATAAGACAAATATCACAAGAAAACCGTCAAAAACGGGCAAACACGGACACGAGAAACGGAAGAGCACAAGAGAAGCCAAAGATTCAAAGCCAAAGCCAGAAAAAGTCAAGTCTGAGTCAAAGAAAGTCAAACCTTGGTCAAACAAAGTCAACCATAATTTAGTCAAACACAAAAAGACAAAACCTCAAATATTCCATTTTAGTCCCTCCAAGTTTCAGAAAGTTACCATAATGGTCCCTAAGGCTTAATGGGCCCTAAACTAATAAAAAACCCTACCCGGATCCAAAGCCCAAAACCCTAGCCCATTACATTTTTTATAAAAGTCCAAGGACCTTTTCTGCCATTTTCCAAAGTCTTTTTACACTAGACTTGTGTTAAACAAAGAAAGGGACCATTCTTGCAATTTCCCAAGTTTAAATTCTTTTAACTGTTTTCAGTTAAAATAGGCGCCAAAGATGGGTTACTATTCATCGTCTCCCCATTTTCACCACTCAGTCAAAACGATAGGGCTTTTCTTAATTAAGGGTTCAAATGGTCAATTCAAGTGGTCACCAACAAGATGGTAGGGATAATTAAGTAATCTATGGGCTCTAATTAGCTCCCTCAGCAAAGGAATGACACGTGGCTATGAAGAAAGCACAAGGAATTGCTTGGTTTTACTCTTAAAACACTCACAAAACTAGCACAAGCTGTCACATCAAAGGATTGCCAGCTTGGCAATCCGTTTGTGCACATACTTGATCCAAGGGCTCATATTGATTCTTCAATGATTAGTAGATTGAATGGTGATGATTGAAAGGAGCTTGGGCAGCAAGGCAAGGCCTAGAAGGATCTATGAGAGGCTATAAATATGCTTACTTTTCACACACACACACACGTAGTAGTAGCTTTTAGTTTAGCTTAAAGTTCATTTTTAGCTTATGTAACCTCCTTTCAGCTTTTGTGATTTTATTTTAATATTGTAATCAGTTTAACTTTGTCATAAGCTCTTTTAACTTCACTCATAAGCTCTTTTCTTCAAATATTAAGCTACTATTCCATAAGCTACTCTCAAGCTCATTCAAGTCTATAAGCTTGAATTTGAGCTTAATAAGTCAATTAATTCTACTTAAATTTTAAAACCAGCTTAATTACCTTAGCTTATGGATTTTGGACTTATGGAAGGGGATTCAATCATGGAAGGAATCCTAAGGACTTTTACTAGCTTATCCATATGGATAAGCTAGAGCTAGTAGATAAGCTCTAAGAGCCTGTTAAGCTTCTGTTAAGCTGAAGCTTGTGGTTAGTTTTCTTTTATATTCCTTTTGTCCTTTAATTCTTAGTCTCAATATTGCTTAAGTTGTTTACTATTTGTTTAAATTTGCTTATTTAGTGCTTATTTGTGCTTATTTTAGTCTCTTTGTGCTTATTAGTTTAAGTATTTCATCTGTTTTAGTTTTAAGCATTTTAGAACTTTATATTTCAATTTATGTCTAAAAAAATCATAAAAACAAAAAATATAAGTAGCATTAGTTGTAGATCTTGGATTTTGGCTTATTGAGTTGTTTAATCATGTTTATTAAGTTTGATTTAAGTTGTTTGAAGTCTGGTATCAAGGTTTAGTTAGCTAGATTTCATTTCATAAGCTTTTATCAAAATCTGTCAATCTGCAAAGGGGTGTTTGGAATAAGCCTGTTTGACTTCATAAGTCAAAGGTTATTTGTGATTTCTCTTTGATCAGCTTCACTTTCATGTTTGATTAAGATTTAAGAAGGTTTGAGAGTTTAGAATTAGCTCAAAATCATTTTAAGGCTTCTTGAGTTAGGCTATGCACCAGGGGAGTCTTCCTCTTTTTCTTAGATTGCTAAAAATTGAATCCAAGCTCTTTGAGCTTAATTTGTGTGTGCATTGTGTTTATTCACTCTCAAATAGAGTAAGTAGTGCAGGTGTAACCATTTAGGTAACCTGCACTTCAATTAGTGGATGTGCCATTTGCTCTTGCAGTAGTAACATTAATTACTACTGCCTTCCTTTTTGATCTCATTCTTATTAGCTTAAGAAGTCTTTAGTCCTTAAAATTCAGTTTCCTTATAGATTAGATATTAGATTTCATATAGCTTAGTATAGATTAGGCCTTATTTTTCATTTCCTAGCTTATTTGCCTAGGTAAAATTGCCCTTTAAGTTTTCAAAAATCTCTCAAAAAGGCCAAAAATTGTAGTAGTAATAGTTTTAGCTTTTAAGTTTTGGAATTTCAGCCTTTTAGTATAAGGTTTTTATGAATCTATTTAGTAGTGTAAATGTTGTTGATAAGTCTCAAAGGCTTAGCTTCTCTTCTGTCATAGCTTATTAAGTTTTCTAGCTTATTTGGTTTTTGAGTTTCTAGGTTAAGTTCCTGAGTTTGTTGTTTTTAATCATAGATTTAGATATTTTTAAGTGTTAGTTGTTAAAATAGCTTGTTAAATTCAATTTCTTTACATCATAAGCTTTTAAGAACAACTTTTAGTTTCAAAAATGAGCTTAAATTGAACTGTGTGTAAGTTTTTTAGTAAAAATTAGCTTTTTGAACCTCAAAAAGCTACTTACTATAACAGCAGCTTCATAAGCTGTTTTTAAGCTTATTATTGAGTATGAGCTTATGTTGTCTTTATTAAAGTTGCTTAAAATAGCTTAATTTACAACTTTGTGTTTTCAATTTTGCAAAATAAAAAAAAAGTAAAAAAGGTGTCTGCCAACCTCGAACCCAAGACCTCTCCCTCACATACCCAATGCGTTAACCGTTTTTCTTCAATAGCTCATCCAACCAAATTCCTTACCATTTAATTAATATAGTCATTTTTCAATTCATCTTTTATAATAAGCCGTAGCCTAATAAGCCATTTTATTAGCTTATTTGATAAGCTGAGTTGTGTATTTTACTTTTCTAGTAATCTTTGTTGCATCATAGACTTTTCCTGAATTTTTCATATTTTTCCATTAATTAGTTTATTTTTTAGTATTTTTCGAAAGTTTTAATTTTAGAAAATTCATAAAAAATAGAAAAAGTTTCAGAAAATTACAAAAAAATAGTGTTTAGTTTTATAAAAATTACTTTTAGGTTTACATTCAGTAAAATCATTTTTACACCTTTTAGATTTTAATTTTCATTTTTGAGCTTTTAATTTTAAGTTTAAAAATAGGATTTTAATTTTAAAAATAGTTAAAAATAGTTTTCTGAGTTTTTATGTTATTTTAGACTTTTCTAAGTTTAAAAATCATTTTTTCTAAATCTTTAGGACCTTATTTGCTATTTTTTAGGATTTAATTAGTTTTTAATTTACAATAAATTCAAAAATAATAAAAAAAATAACTTTCTTTTTCTAAAAAATTTATTTTGTCTTATTTTAGGTTTAAAAATTTAGTTTGCATTTTTAAGAGTTAATTTTAGTGTATTTGCTTAATTGTCGCGTTTTATAATTTTCATTTTTGAGCTTTTAATTTTAAGTTTAAAAATAGGATTTTAATT
This sequence comes from Tanacetum coccineum, assembly GCA_026074375.1. Lineage (NCBI taxonomy): Eukaryota > Viridiplantae > Streptophyta > Magnoliopsida > Asterales > Asteraceae > Tanacetum > Tanacetum coccineum. Next base: position 30,015 of record BQNB010038225.1, on the reverse strand, counting down.
TTAAAAATAGTTAAAAATAGTTTTCTGAGTTTTTATGTTATTTTAGACTTTCTAAGTTTAAAAATCATTTTTCTAAATTTTTAGGACCTTATTTGCCATTTTTTAGGATTTAATTAGATTAAATTAGTTTTTAATTTACAATAAATTCAAAAATAATAAAAAAAAATAACTTTCTTTTTCTAAAAAATTTATTTTGTCTTATTTTAGGTTTAGAAATTTAGTTTGCATTTTTAAGAGTTAATTTTAGTGTATTTGCTTAATTGTCGCGTTTTATTTGTTTCCCGTTAATTGTTTAAGTGTTTAATTACTTTTAATTGTTGCTTTTATTTAGTAGTAATAGATACTCAAAAATAGCTTTTCTCTCATTCAAATCATAATCCAAGCTAAAGCAAGGTTTAAATTTCGCAAGTCGTTGGGGAAACGACCCGGGTGATCATTCTTCCCGGTTAAATATACGTATATTATATTATATATATTATCTTTGTAAGTTTTGACTCTTTACCTTGGTTAAAGGTGACTAGTTGGAATTTGCTTAAATAGTAATATTGATATTTTATATGTATGTAAAACACAATATCAGAAAGCATTGTTAATTTCTAATTGATGAAGAGGCCATTGTTTGACAGTAGCCAAAGCAATCAAAACTATGACTGTGGCCAATTTTGTAACAGGTGAAAAGGTGTGTTTGTAGTCCCAAACCCTCTTGTTGATTGAACCCTCTGACCACCAATCTTGCCTTAAGTCTTTCCATAATTCCATTTGGTTTGTATTTTGTTTTAAAACCCCATTTGGAAGTGATTGGTTTGTGACCTGCTGGTAAAGTAATAAAAGTGCAAGTCTGATTTCTCTCTAAACCTGCATGCTCATCCTTCATAGCTTTAACCCATCATTTATGTTTTATGGCTTGCTTATAAGAAGTAGGCTCAGGAGTAGCAAAAACATTAGCTAAAAAGGGGAATGTTTGTGAACTCTAAAGAAGCATACAAAGAATAATGAGGTGTGGAATTGGTGGAGTTGACTTTTACAGGATTAACAAAATCTTGCAACCAAACTTGTCTATTTGAACTTATAGTAGACTTTCTTACTGTAACAATCCGCATTTTCAAGTCATTTTACGTCAATAAATATTCAACTATTTATTTTAAACTTTTACGCGTTTACTTTTAATTTTCATCGTTTAGTTAAATCGCATAAACTAAAAATCAACATTCAACGTCAACCGTCATCAAACAAATAAAAGTTTACGTCAAGCAAGTGTTATATAATTATTACGAAGATAATTTATAACTTTTCGCTTTTTATTTTTATTGGTTACGTAAAACGTTTACGTTTCGCAATAAAATACATTTATGCATACACAGAAGCACCAATACCCATCTATACTTCAACAAATACCCAGTTTCATACCCAATACACAAAATTATATCATTTCTATCCCACAAACCATGTTGGCCGTCCCTCTTATGCATAACACACACAAATAAAACTTAATCCTCCACTAAAGTCACATCTAATTACTTCCTACCTTCCCTTTAACTACCAAGTTCTTTATACATGAGATAACCAAGAGAACTTGTACCTTTGTCATAAACCACTTCCTAACCCTTGTTTTGTTAATGGTTTTAAGATTTACTTCCACTATAAATAAGACCTCAAGTGTAAGCCTTTTCACACATCTCAATTGCAAGTAAACACTCAAAATCACTCTCTTGTTCTTATACATAACTCATGGCTCAATTAGGGTGCTCAAGAAAATTTATAGTTTTCATTTTTAACAACAATACAAGTATACAAATATTATTAGAATTGATATTCAAGATATATCGAGATTATTTCAAGACTTGGATTTCATAAGATCTAGTGTTTTCAAAAAGTGAAAACTAAGGTTTTAATAAGGATTTCGGGTTGAAAAACTAGGATTTTGATTTAGTGTTTATGTTGGGATTAAAAGGCTTCTTCAAGTTACTACCGCTAAGGTGAATGTTACTGTTGTTAAGCAAATACTCTAAGTAGTTAAGACTGTTAGTGGAAAGTTAATACTGTCAGTACAATGTTAGTACTGTTAGTGATCTTATTGAAATATATGCTAAGTAGTTAGTGCTGCTAGTAGTAAAGTTAAGACTGCTAGTACACAGTTACTACTGTTAGTATATATTAGTACTGCTAGTACTAAAGTTACTACTGCTTATGTTTATTAGTACTGCTGGTACAAAAGTTAATGCTGCTGGATTACAACTGCTAGAAGAGTTACTACTGTCAGAAGGATAAAGACAAGTAAAGAGATAAGGATTGTTTGGAGAACAAGAATACTTACGAAGATAAGTATTAGTTATTTGTAAAGAAGATATGTATAATGTATTTGTTTAAGAGATTACGTTTGCTTTTAGAAAAGATCATGATATCTTAGGAAAGTATTGTAAGCCTTGTAGGACTCCTTGGTGTATAAAAGGAGGTCCTAAGGCATAGAATTAATATACAAAAAATCAGTCTTTCATAGTTTTTCATAGCTTCAAGGTTATAAACCCTAACACTGTCAAAGAGTGTTCGTATTAATATATTGGAGCTTATTGTTTTGGTTGTATTTCTGTGTCAAATATATCTTACTGTTAATCTTCTTAGTGGTATAAACTAGATTCCGCGTAGTTTATATCATACACTCAAAGTTTCAATCTTAGTGCCTTTGGATTTATCCAAGGATACTAAACCTTACATCAAGCTAAGGAGTTCAAGACCTGTTCATTGGGATCAACAAGTGGTATCAGAGCTTGTTGTGAAGCTTTGAATAAGAAGAAATAAACAACTCATACTAGATCTAATTCTCTGTGATAAAATGGAGGCAGGAACTACTTCTACAACTCTGACTGCAAGACTCCCTATCCTCAACCTAGGAGAATATGATCTCTGGTTAATGAGAGAATTGTAAATACTTTCTCATGACTGATTACTCCCTATGGGAAGTAATTCTGAATGGTAACAAAGTGCTGAAGAGAACTGTTGGAGAAACTGAGCAGGAATATGAACCTGCTACTGCAGAAGAAAAGCAGGATAGGAGGAATAAAATGAAAGCTAGAGGAACTCTGTTGATGGCACTCTCCAAATAAGGATCAAATGAAGTTTCATTCTTACATGATGCAAAACTATCATGGAAGCCATTGAAGAAGAGATATGACGGAACAAGGAATCCAAGAAAGATCATAGAACTCTACTAAGCACAATATGAGAACTTTGCCAGAGATCTAGTTCAGAAACAATTGGACCAAAGTTTTGATAGGTTTGCAAAAACTTATTAGTCAGTTGGAGATTCAAAGCGAAGTTATTACACAAGAGGACACGAACTTAAAACTATTGAGAAGTCTTCCATCTGAATGAAAGACTCATGCTTTGATTTGGAGGAACAAAAAGGAAATTGAGACCATCTGTAACACCCCCAAAAATGTGTCGCAGCGGAAATATGTCCGGGGGCGTTACTTCATAATACAACAACACAAGATACACGAGAACGACCTCTAAATGTGTCGTTTGAAAGTAATTCGTGATTTTCTTCTGAAATAATTATAACAATTTGTCCCATAATTTCATCACAATGAAAAGCTTGGAAAACAATACAACGAGATTGTTCATTTTGAATGTAGTAGACTCAATGCATATTCAAGTAGGCAAGCATCTAATTCAACCTTGAGAAAAACATGCTTAAAAGTGTCAACATAAAGTTGGTGAGTTCATAGAGTTTTGTAAGAACAAATGTAAATGTTGAAATCCAAAGATTTATAAAGTATGCATGACCAATTCAATTCCTATAATAGTCGTCAACAATGTATGTGTAAATGTAGAACCGAAAAAGTATAGTGTCTACTGCTTCACCACAGTATAATGAAAAGTGTTTAGTAATCAGTAATGTTTAACAAAGTAGTATGGACCACAAGATTTTCAAAATGTATGTAACTACTATAACAGATACAATATCACACAAAATGTATCTACGTGCGCTAAGCTCATAAAACCGAGCTAATTTATGTGCAATATAATATGCCAAATGTATTCTGCCCTACTGGTGTCTGACCAAGACACCAAATGAGATTCGACATGGTATATATCCGTTGTCCGGTAAATCGGCACAGTGAGCCATACTCACCCAGATAGGGATAATTAGTCTCAATAGATCTATTTATAACATTCGCGCTACCACAAACCGGTTCTCGGGCAAGTTAAAAAAAAAAATATTACAGTTCATGATAGTTCGGGCATTGAGTGGTCTAATCGCTACTTAGGCAACACGTAAACATGAAATGATAACCAAAACACTTGTGTCCAATGAAGAAATAACCACTGTATTCATAAAAAGCTTTATATACTTAAATCCATAAGTAAAAGAGTATGATATAAATCAAGTAACCAAGTTTGTAAATGAGTATAAGTATGAGTATGCAAACAAGTATGTAACCCGAGATTTGTAAAGCAATGTAAAACAAGTAAAAGAGGGGCTATAAACTCACATCGATGTTGTAGAACGATTGACGAGGACGCACATATTAAGCGCCAGACAAAACGGAAACTGGAACGGCTAGACCAAGAAGTTGCGGTTTATCTTAACTGTTATATCCTACTAGCCTAGGATAATGTACTTGGGTTTTCCGATGAATGAGTACATCAACGCAACACGTTGATAAAAGATTTAGATTTAAAGTTGTAATACTTTGGTGGTTGGTTAAATAAATAAATCAAAAAGTAAACGCAAAGTGTGTAATATATTCCGTATATATTACATAATGAAAACATGAACTAAGTATATTTAATTCATCACCTGTGAATTTTTTACAAGATACACAACCAAAAGAATAACTTGAAGCGTATAGAATACACGACATGCGTTACATCTAAAAAGATGAAATTTAAAATAAGATGATTTAATTATATAATACTTTCCAAGTATTATATAAGAAAGATGGTAAAAACAAAAGAAACTAAATAATTCGACACGTATTCGGAAATCACCATATAAGTTAATAAAGAGTCCTTTTATAAACGTAATGCACGTTTTATAGTTGAGAATTATGTAAACGATGTTTTCAAAGTTTTTACAAAAGTTATGACTTTGTCTTCTAGTTAGGAATTATAAAATAATATTTTTTAATTTAGTATTTCGTTTTCTTAACGGTTGCTAAAATAGTTATCCCATTTATAAAAGTATAGTTTCCGTTTGTTTATCCGGTTATTGAAATATTACAATTTAACAATCTTAAAATTATATAACTTAATCATTTTTCAATCAATCCGTGTTGTAATTTACTCGCGTGATCAATATATATAATTAGGCGGGATTAAATAATATATAACACATTTATTTAACCATTAACCACCATTTAATCCAGTTTTATATTTATAAAATCTTATGATATATTTATTAAGGGTAAAAGCCATAGAATACCAACCTACTTTCTGAAACTTACCACAATGAACCATTTACTTTTTTATTACCGATATGACAAATGTACTTTCAAATTATTTTTCAACTTGAACAAAACGTTTGTACCGTTAGTTATTATGTGACAACGTAGTCAATTTAGCTAACGATCGTTTGAGGAAGTTTCAAAAATCGTCCCTGTGGTTTTAATATAATTTTCTTTTTTTCGAAAAAAAAAATTTCGAAATTTTTATAAAAAATTTTGAAATTTTTTTTTTTTTCGAAAATTTTTTGAAAAAATTTCGAAAATTTTTGCAAATTTTTTCGAAAATATATATTTTTTTCGAACATTTTTTTTGAAAAAAAATTTTCAAATTTTTTTTTTAAACTTCTTTTTTTCTAGTAAATTTTTTTATGTGTATAAATTTTTTTTAGAATTTTTATTATAAACAAATTTTCTCGATATTTTTTATAAAACTGTTTGTAAAAGTTTTCGAAAATTTTTTTCGTAAATATATTTTTTTTTCGAAAATTTTTACACATTTTTATAAAAACTATCGAGAAAATTTTTATAATAAAAATTCGAAAAAAAATTTATACACATAAAAAATTTACGAAAAAAAGAAGTTTAGAAAAAAATTTTGAAAATTCTTTTTTATAAAAATTTGCAAAAATTTTTCGAAATTTTTTAAAAAATTTTCAAAATTTTTTATAAAAATTTCGAAATTTTTTTTTTCGAAAAAAAAATTTCAAAAATTTTTCAAAAAAAATGTTCGAAAAAAATATATATTTTCGAAAAAATTTGAAAAATTTTCGAAATTTTTTCAAAAATTTTCGAAAAAAAAAAAAAATTTTCAAAATTTTTTATAAAAATTTCGAAATTTTTTTTTTCGAAAAAAAAAAAAAAAATTCAAAAATTTTTCAAAAAAAAAATATATTTTCGAAAAAATTTGCAAAAATTTTCGAAATTTTTTCAAAAAATTTTCGAAAAAAAAAAAAAATTTCAAAATTTTTTATAAAAATTTCGAAATTTTTTTTTTCGAAAAAAAGAAAAATATATTAAAACCACAGGGACGATTTTTGAAACTTCCTCAAACGATCGTTAGCTAAATTTGTGACTAACGTTTGTCACATAATAACTAACGTACAAAACGTTTTGTTCAAGTTGAAAAAGATTTGAAGTACATTGGTTCATATCGGTTAATAAAAAAGTAAATGTTCATTGTGGTTAAGGTTTCAAGAAATGTAGGTTGGTATTCTATGGCTTTTACCCATTTATTAATCGATTTATATATATCAAAACCCACCCTAAAGGTTGTTTTTGCTCAACCAAACACACCCTTATGCACTTCCTGCTCACCCAAACACACCTTTATGCACTTCCTGCTCACCCAAACACACCTTTATGCACTTCCTGCTCACCCAAACACTCCTTTATGGGGTTTCTGCACAACCAAACGCTCCCTTATGGAGTTTCTGCACAACCAAACGCTCCCTTATGGAGTTTCATTTAACCCAAACGCACCCTAAGGTTTAAACTGCCCAAACGCGCCCTATTCGGGGCAAAACCAAACACCTTGTGTGGTCGTTTTTATCAAACCAAACGCGCCCTAATCTGTGAATAACCACACGCACCCTATGGTGCGGCTGAACCAACTTAACGCACCCTAATCTGGTGAACCCAAAACCAACGCACCCTGGTGGTGCGAACCATGAAACCCAACGCACCCTTGCTGACGAGACGAACCATGCACCAAACGCACCTTAATCGTTTATAACCAAACCAAACGATCCTAAATCTGTCCTAAATCCAAACGCACCTAAATCTTGGTGTTTCATCAAATCAAACGCACCTTGGCTGTGCAAACAACCATACGCACCCTAGGTGTTGTTAAACCACCGGGACAAACGCCCTTTGTGGTGTTTTTGATAAACCACAACGCACCCCATTTGGGTTATGAACCCAACGCACCATTTTTGGTGACTGAGAAATCAAACGTACCCTATTCGGTGCTTAACGAAACCACACGCGCCTTTCGGTGCTGCCATAAACCCTAACGCACGCTAACAGCTAATGAACACAAACCAACGCACCCTATGTGTTGATATACAAACCAAACGGACACTGGCGGTGGTTCACGGCCAACCGAACGCACCCCATGGTGGTGATGATGATAACGGTGAGGTGGTGCGGCTGTGATGATGCTGGCTGTGGTGTTATGATGATGATGATATAGATGGTGGTGATGTGGTGATCTTGGTGTCGGTGTGGAGGAGATGGTGACCGACGAAGATGGATATGGTAGTGGTGGCACGCGTCGGTTGAAGATGGTAGACCGGGATGGAGATGACGAGGAGATGGAGATGCTTCGGAGGTGTGGGTGTTGGCGGCGGCTGAGTGGCAGCAGGATGGCATGGTGACGAGGGTGGCTTAAAAAAAACACGCCAGAAAAGATGGCCGAAAAAATATGTGGGCGCCGAAAATAGTAAGTGTGTGTTTAGGGTTTGATAGGAATGAGGTTAACCCTAAATATACATATATTTATAGTAGAAAGTTTATAAGACAAAGTAGCAATGGTAAGATAGCCTAGGGTAGGTATTGAAAATATAACTACAGGGACCAAAAGTGTAGATTTCATTAATTATTGGTCTGGAACTCGTTTAGGCCACTTAACGGATGATTCAAAAGACGAAACTTGCGCCATTGTTTTCCAAAAAAAAATTCCATCAAAAATAAGTATTTACTTGGCCATATTTCATAAATATTTATTTAACGTTCATTGATATGTTTCTTTTGTTTTATTATTAAGACACTGGTATACGTGTATATTTTATCCGTAAAACAAACTTTAACTTAAATCTTCACGTTTTTAATAAACGTTTTTGAAATAAAATGTTAAATTATTTATTAAATATTTTTATTTAATAAAAGTGATAATTAAATATAAATTTAATTATTTTTGTGTCAGTACGCGTTGCGTGCGGCTTTCAAAATTTTGCCAGGGTATTTCGGTCATTTTCTGCTTGTTTTCGGGTCTCGGGCAAAACTAAAAAGTTGTCCGGAATGTCGTTTTACATCAAATTACTTTAGAGTTCGAGTCGTGAAAACGTGATTTAGCGGGTCGTTTTTGTTAAGTCAACTCAGGAATAACACATATCTTTTTCGTTTTCAAGTCAAATAAGTTAAAAAAATAACTTTGCACATGAGAGATATGTAATAATAAATATGATTTATTATTTAAATATGTTCTGAAAAATTACCGGTTACGCAGTAATCGTTTTTATGTGACAATAAAAGATCAGAAGTCAAAAAGTCGAGTCGGACCCGAAAAGTCAAAGGGTAAAATAGTCATTTAAAATTTCAAAAATTGCCGGTTGTTACAGTACCTACCCCTTAAAGAAATCTCGTCCCGAGATTTAATTTGTGTTAACCGATTGTGTGACCAAGAAAAGATTTAAGATTTAATAAACCAGTTCTAAACAAGACGCTGATAACTTTATTCAGAAAAAAATTTCGGTGTTTCGACACTTCTCAATATACCAAAAATTTTGGCTAGGCTTGACCAGGATATTTAATCCATCAAAATAGGCATCTCAAAAAAAATATCATTCCAGATCTTATGACTAATATAACCGCGTTATAAGGAAAGTCTCATAATGGTGAAAACCTCAAGAAGGAAGTGTAGTCGCGTGAGTATGTCTGTATAAAGTTTTCAATGTTCGAGGACGGAGTCTCGTTTCTGGTATCTGTAATGTGTGACGATTTACATCAAATAAGGCTTATGGATGTAAGTATTCAACCTACTTGGGAGTACTAGGATGTATCGCGACCTAAGTCTTCGTACTAGTGGCCCAAAATGAATAGTTCGACTATCTCTTTCGTCGATAGATGTTTATATGGTTTAAGGGGGGGTTGCATTACCTATTGGATAAAGTTGTACAAGTTGGGACCGCTCCAGGGCCCAACAACAGCAACCATAACGACAATAACTATAACAAATGGTGATGGGATGCAGAGAGTGAGGACATTTCGAGAAACAATATCCCCAGAATAAAGTTCAACAAATGGGAGGAGCTCGCGG
>BQNB010038225.1:0-13305 GCA_026074375.1 Tanacetum coccineum | reverse complement strand
ACGTTAATGTAATCATTGATCATCTTAAGTTAGTGGATATTTAGCCGATTAGATTAGCTGCAACTTTTTTTAGTCGAGCCATTTCGTCTTCCGTTTATGTTGTGCATATTAGATGCCTATCTGTCAATTGTTCTTCAACATCAAGGTGAGTTTATAGCCCCATGTTTTACTTGTTTTACATATATTTTTTAGGGTGAGAACATGCTTGTTTACAAATTCATTTACATGGACGATTATATACGTGTTTATAAATTCATTTACATGGTCGATTACATATGTGTTTACAAATTCATTTACATGGTCGATTACATATGTGTTTACATGAATGTTTACAAACTCGTTTACATATCTTACGATGAGATACATCACTAGTTTTCACTTATGGATACTACAACTTTGTTTTCATTCTAATGATTAGGGATTAGCTTAAGTTGCGCGAATGTTATAAGATAGATCTAATGGGGTAGACATCCCCGTTCGGGTGACTAGCTATCACTGGAAACGAACGTTATACCATGTCGTTACATTGAACTACATTTACATGAACATTTACTTTGATTGTCTGAAATTGATTAGCATTCATTGGGATACATTTATAGTGCCTAAAAAGATTGGCATACATACAAGTCAAAGCGCAGTTTCATGAACTTATGTCTGTAATCGTAATCACATAGGGTGACTATTGTATTGGATACAATAGTCATGCATACATTTCAAATCTTGGATTTGAACACAAGTACTTACATTTTGCGACTATTTAATGGTTGAAATAGTCAGCCATACTTTACAAATCTTTGATCCAATATTTTTGCTTAAACATTTTACATGGTACTGTGATGATACAGTAGGCAAACACATTCATTTGAACTTACATTCATACTTAAACAAACCTATGAACTCACAAACTTTATGTTGACACTTATTTACATATCTCGTGATGAGATACATCACTAGTTTTCACTTATGGATACTACAACTTTGTTTTCATTCTAATGATTAGGGATTAGCTTAAGTTGCATTAACTGTTAATTACTCGGAGGATAAGCGCGAATGTTATAAGATAGATCTATTGGGGTTGACATCCCTGTTCGGGTGACTAGCTATCACTGGAAACGAACATTATACCATGTCGTTACATTGAACTACATTTACATGAATATTTACTTTGATTGTCTGAAATTGATTAGCATTCATTGGGATACATTTACAGTGCCTGAAAAGATTGGCATACATACAAGTCAAAGCGCAGTTTCATGAACTTAGGTGTGTAATCGTAATCACATATGGTGACTATTGTATTGGATACAATGGGCATGCATACATTTCAAATCTTAGATTTAAACATAAGTACATACATTTTTTGACTATTTAAGGGTTGGAATAGTCAGTCATACTTTACAAATCTTTGATTCAATATTTTTTCTTAAACATTTTATGATACTGTAGTGAGACAGTAGTCACTAAACATTTTACATGGTACTGTGATGATACAGTAGGCAAACACATTCATTTGAACTTACATTCATACTTAAACAAACCTATGAACTCACCAACTTTATGTTGACACTTTTTAGCATGTTTTTCTCAGGTGAATTAGATGCTTGGCTTACTTGATGTGCATTGGAGTCTAAATTTGACAAGATTTCACTTATGGATTTCTACTTACATACAAATGATCAAATCTCGTTGTATTGATTTCAAGCTTTTCATTGTGATGCAATTATGGGACAAATGTTATATCAATTTCAAGAAAATCAATGAGATTACTTTACAAACGACACATTTAGAGGTCGTTCTCTTGTATCTTGTGCTGTTGTATTATGAAGTAACACTCCCGGACATATTTCCGCTGCGACACATTTTTGGGGGTGTTACAGTACCCGGATATTTCTTCTTGGTCCATCTTATCATCATTACACCCCTAAATACGCTCTTTCAAAAGCAACAATTTACAAACACTAGTTGGCGATCTCCTTATAGATCTTAAAGGTACTTCAGCACTATTTCAGTTATGCACTTTTGTCCCAAGTTCAGAGGGCTTTTGAATGAACGTTTCCCTTTAGAATAATGTTCTTTTTGGTCATTTTATCTGTGAATATTCTTGATAGTTAAAAACGGCGAAAGCACATCAGACGTTTTTGAACCAGTCCATTAATCCATATCAGTCAAATCCTATAGACACATTACTAAGGTATTAAACCTTCTCTTTTAGAAACGTTTGCTGTTAGATTTATATTTGTGTTTTTACACTGAAATGTAGTTTTTGTGTTTGGTTTGTGGAATAGCGTTTGGAAAGAGAATTGGAGGTACCTGATCTTCTTCCTAATTGATCAATTGCAGGTTATTCTTATTCTGGCCGTGCAGCCGTCTTTTTATTTGGAAACATTGATCCAACTAACATGTAAGCTTATCCCTCATAAATTATACATTCACGAACACACAGTTATATATATAGTTATAAAACTTGGTTTTCATTTTTTATGAGAAGTTTAAACACCATACAAACTAAGCTGTAGGTCTACTAATAATTGCCAATTTGATTTAAGTTGAGATTTATAGTTTGTTATATGATTGTGCTACTTTTTTATGCATGTGTAAGTGATGATATATACGTTTATGTTTTTCAGTACCCGAATATTTCTTCTTGGTCCATCTCATCATCATTACACCCCTAAATGCGCTCTTTCAAAAGCAACAATTTTCAAGACACCGGTTGGCGATCTCGCTATAGATCTTGAAGGTACTTCTACACTATTTTAGTTGTGCAATTTTGTCCTAAGTTCAGAGGGCTTTTGAATGAACGTCTCCCTTTAGAATAATGTTCTTTTTGCTCATTTTATCTGTGTATATTCTTGAGAGTCAAAAACGGCGACAACACATCAGAATACCATCTTCTGTACGAAGTTACTCATTTATTTTTGATTATATAATATCATATAATCACGGGCTAACAAATGTTCTAGCCCTATCATACATGGCCTAACAAACGTTCAAGCCCACACGATCAAGTAACTTTCTATATCTCATGCAAATAAAAATGTTCAAGATTTAAAAGGTGCTACCATTGGTGTGACTTATAAAATGAATTTCTACAGATATTCGGGTACAGGATGTCCCTTTGGGCTGAATTTTAGCGGCGTAACAGAAGTAACCGTTTCTACTTGGGTTCCATATAAAAAACATATATGTACTGAATTTCTTTCTTAATAAATTGTAGTTCATTTGGGATATTGATAATCTGCGTTAATACAAGTATTGTTAATTTATACCGTTAATGTTTAGTTATGGTATGAAGTGTAAACAATCTCTTACGATATTCTAATGTGCATTGAGTTTGGTTAATACGAGTCAGTTAATTGTGTTTTCTGTTAGTACAGTAGGCTAGGTTTTAAGTTCAGTTTCATATGAATTGTAGTTGTTTCAAGATATTTTGATGTGCATTAACTTTTGTTAATATGAGTTCTATTAAATAGGTTTTTTAAAGTTGGTGCTTCTGTATGGTTTTGATGGTTTACTTTATATCCATCAGGTATGATGTGTACCATCAATTATGCGGCATTTACAATTCCTTCAAATGATGGAATGATGAACATCATTTATACATGGACCTAAAGTAAATATTGTTTAGAACTTCATCTCTTTATTATTAGTTGAGCGTAATGCGAAAGTAAATATTATTCTATACATTCTAAGCAAAATAACATTTCGAAAATAGCGGAAGTGCAAGTAGATGGACACAAAAAGTATCTCAAACTTGCAGAGCAACATTGAGTTGGGGCTGGAACGCTTTTGAACGGATTCATGTATTTTAAACTTATTTTGAAAGAGCAACATTGAGCGTCACGTTTCAATTACATGCACCAGCATACTGACACCTCCCTAACTCACACAAACATTACGAAATGAACAATTAGATACAACCGTGTGCATCGCACGGGTCTGCATGCCTTTTAAGAGTAAAAGATTAGACATACCTGATCTTTTTAATACAAACCTCAACCCATACAAACTAATACAGGCTAAAATGAATCAATACTTTTGTCAAATATCCATATCTCTAACAATAGAAGCATCTTGTCTCAGATGACTCTGTAAAACAATATCTCTGATAATACCCAAAACCCAGAGGTTATCTCAGAAATTAGAACTAAACAACTTCACCTCAATTTATCAAAAAAAATCATATCCTCAAAATACATATTAGTTTTGAGGTGAGTTATATTAAAGAGTTTAAAAAACAGTAGATCAAGAGATCAATCCTAGTAACTCATTATTAACTAACATAAGGCATCCACTTTCACAATCTCACCCATCTTTTTAATTAAAACTCACATTCACTCTTTTTTTTAAAATAATATATGTCAAAATCGTTAATTGTTGCGCGGAATAAATTACACGATTACGACAAACATTTAATTATCATTCAGTAGAGGAGATTTTTCATATACTTTTAACAAATTTTTTTGTTTCTTTTTTGGTAGGTTTTTGACGGTATACTAGTTTGCATGATATATCACATGTGATATTCAAATTAATATGTAAGTTCGAGCACTCAATATGTTATTTTAAAATGAACATAAGTATTTTAAAACTCTAAATTATTCAACGTTTTTGGTATAGAAAAATACACATCCTAGCCATATATAGTACATAATTTTTAAATATCCAAATCAATAAAATTTATTCATAAATGTTAAGAAAATCAAAGATTTTGTTTTAAAGTCAAACTTGTTTTATGTATTGCATGTGATACAACACTAATTGGTGAGTTTCAACACTAAACATGTTGTCATAAAATATGCAAAAGTATTTGTATAGAACTTCAAAAGATTTTTCATCTTTTTTTGCATTGAAAAATACACATCTTTAGGTTTTCAACCATATATCACACATAATATTTGAACCGCTAAATCAATGTGGTTTATTTAGAGAAGTTGATGAAATTAGAAAATAAAATTTAGTATTCAAATTCGTTTCACATATCACATTATATTGAACATTTAACATGTTATCGTACAATAGGCATAAATATTTGTATACAACTTTAAGGTTGCGTTTAGTTGGAGAAAAATTTTCGTAGTTTTGGGTTTTCAGATTTGTAAAAAAAAGGAGATTTATTCTCCACAAAACATAAAAAACGCGTTCATGTGATACTGTTTTTCGTTCTTGTTAGGATTAAAAGCCTTCTTGAAGTTACTACTACTAAGGTTTGTATTAATGCTGCTAAGCAAAAGTTAGTGTTGTTCATTAACTTTAATAAAAAATATGCTAAGTAGTTAGTGCTGCTAGTATAAAGTTAGTACTGCTAGTTCACAGTTACTACTGTTAGTATAAAGTTAGTACTGCTAGTTCACAGTTACTACTGTTAGTATATATTAGTACTGCTAGTGTAAGGTTAGTACTGCTGGTGAAGATTGAAGAAAATATTCTGTAACAACCCATAATTTTCATCACTGTAATTTCCACTTATATTATATTAAATACTACTTTTTCACGGGAAATTTTTTGCTTTATTCCATTATGTAACATAGTTTACATTTCTAAAGTAAACGAGCTCACGCAACCTACCAATGCCAACTATATCTACGTTTATATCAAGTAAACGCCTTAATATGTCAAGTCAATATTCTAATATCCACTATACCATGTACGTTATCTATTTAACGTAGTTTTCATAACATTATTACTAAATGAACATTATCCGTTAATGTTTATTCCAAACAAGTATACAAGTGTTCAAGGCTTATGTACAAGTATTCTAGCACAACTTTTGAATATATTTTCCCTCTTAAAACCTAGTACAACCTTCTAGAACACAATATACAATCCAATTAAGCATGAAATTCAAATAAGTTCATTTTCCCTCCATTTTCTTAAGTAATTCATACCATCTTTTTAGCAATATGTACAAGCCTTTCAAATACATTATCTAAACCCTAATTACCTTCTAATCCTAACCCTAATCCTAAACAAAACCCTAACCTAAACCTAAACCCTAATTCGAACCCTAATCATACCCATTTTAAACCAAACAAGCACCTTAAGCACCACTATTACATCACCACCATGTCACTAGCAGCCACCCTACCACCTTACAAGCACCTCCATCACCTCCCTTGGCCACCAAGCAAACGAAAGCACCTCCATCACCACCTTTGCTAGCCGTGTACTCCCACAAGTCTCCACCTCCCTTAACTACTATCCTAGCCCTTCATACTCACCCTATAGCTGCTATTAGTCACTACCTACAAGACCTTGGCCATTACTCCAAGTATTCTTGGGCACCAAGGGGTTTTCGAACCCTATATATAGCCGAAACCCACACACCCTTTCATTTCATTCCATAAACTCTCTACCACCACTAAACTAAGTTCTAGCCCAGCCAAGGAAGAAGTAGAAGGTCCTTAAGATCAGATTTGAAGCCAAAAATCAAGAGAAAGAAGGTCTTGAATCCATATCTAGGCGTACGAACCCAAACAAGCTTATTCGACCCATTTTAGCTCAAGTAAGCTTATAACTTGTTCAATAAACTTATTTTCTGTTTTAAAACTTTAATAAGCTTCCTTATGATCCTATATAAACTCTTGTTTGATCCCTTGAATCACAAACCCATGCGTTTTTGGTTTTCCTAAACCAAACGCACCCATTTTGGATTTTTAAGCTCATAAGCCCTTTCCATAAGCTATAAGCTCGTAAACTCTACTTATTTTAGCTTATTCTAATAAGTCATAAGCTGCAAAACTCTTTTGGATTTCAAAAATATCAAAATTATGAATTTTGGACTTGATTTGCAAATATTTTCATGCATAGGGGTATATATCGTAACTTTCTGAAATTTATAACTAAAGGGGCTGAAAATGTAATTATCCTAAAGTTAAACTTCAAGGGTTGTTTTATCATACTTTAAATTTAAAGGTTTAAAGATTTTAAAAGTATTAAAAGGATTTACCTTGTAAATATATATAAACCAAGGGTATATATTGCCATTTTGCATTCTTAAAGGTATAAAATGTAATATTTTTATATAAATTATAAAAATATATTTAAATATTATAAGACTCGATTTTATTAAAACCCGACACATTTGTCGTTATCATTCGTCGATCGAAACACTATAAAATCAATTATGTTATAAATATAACATAATTTATCATCCACTAGCTTTTGAAGAAACCTAAAATGATAAAATCTTATCATTTAATCTATAACGTATCACGTTACTAGGGAGTTTCATGTGAGGGGTTTCATTTGGGTATACGTTTTGACGAGTTTGCTGGATTTACGATTTAAAGTGTCCTGGCTCCTCAAACGTTTACTGCATGACCTCTGAATTATGATAGCCCGAACAGTGATACAATATTTTCATAAATTAATAAATCAAAGTAAGATGTATGTTAAACTTTATAAAGTTTTGAAAACATAAACAATCACACTAAGACTTGACATATTACCCTCAGGTTACGTGACGAGGCCGTTACTTTCATTTCATATACTTTTGCCATTAATCAGATTTCCCTGTTAAGGTGAGTTCATAGCCTCGCATTTCAATCTTTTGAATGTTTTATAAACCCGCGAGGGGGATACATGCTTAAACCATGAATGCAAGTGTTTTTCCAACTATATGCTATCCAGATATATTATTGCCTAAGTACCTTCCAGTGCCACTATTTCCATATCATGAACCATTAATTACTTGCGAGTAAACGCAAATATTATAGATAGATCTATTGGGGGTGACGACTCCCGTTGGTATTCATGGGGTAGCCAAACGCACTATATTTGACTTAATGGGTAACCTTGGCAAGTTACCATTCCACGGGGACATTTGTTCCTCAACCAATGTCACTACGGTGATTTTCATGTTAACGTATTGATATCACGAGCTTAGGGCAATAATACTGTTTTCATGATAATTGTATGTGTTGCAATTATTACCACTTATGATAACTTGTATTCGATTATTAATATGATAATTGTAAATGCAATTGCAATTATTACTATTTATAGGTGTATAACAACGTAACCCACTGTCTATGATGACTTGTATTCAACTATTTATCATAAACCTATGAATTTCACTCAACCTTTGTGTTGACCCTTTTAGCATGTTTATCTCAGGTAATTGAGCAACCTATGGCACGGAGTGGCATTAGACTTGAGGACGTCCAAACTTGTTATCATTCAAACTTTATGTTTTCATGTAGATTTTGGGACCTCTTTTTTTGTAAAACTCTGATGAATAAATGAATGATAACTAAATTTTCTAAAACGTCTCTTTATGAGTCTTAAGAGTCTTTTTCTATGATTATGTCTGTTGATCCATGGTGTAATACCCAAGATTAGTTTTCGCTGCTATATGTCAAAAATGGGGGGTGTTACAGATTGGTATCAGAGCTCATTGTTACAGAAAACAAGGGTAAAACCTAAACTATAAATACTTTTTTCCAATCCAAGAAAGGTCCCTCCCGATGCCACGAGCATTTTCTAGAATAGTATGTGTAAGAAATTTCCATGGCAGATAATACACTACTATTATATTATATATAAATAAATTATGTTATTTCCACTGGGTTGTTATATAGTCATGTCTTTCCCTCCCCCAACCTATTTTTATCCTATCTGATTTTGATGTAAGGATATCTTTTTCCTCTACACACTTTTCCTGAACTATCATCCCACCCAGCATCACAGACTATTTTCCCAGCCTCACCGGAAACACCTCTCCTAATTTTCAAATGAATATTCACAAAGGATCTTTTAACCTTACTAAGCCATCTCAACCTTTTTATGATGACCTAAATATGAAGGTCAATGCAAGCATATGTTTTTTTTTTTATTTATTTTTTTTTTTTTTTTTTTTTATTTTTTTATTTTTTTATTGATGATTTTTTTTTTTTTTTTTTTTGATTTTTTTATTTTTTTTAGTTTTTGTTTGTTTTTTTTTTTGTTGTTTTTTTTTTTTTCTTTTATATTTTTTTAATTTGTTTTATTTTTTTTTTTTTTTATTGTATTTTTTATTATAATTTTTTTTATTTTTATATTTTTTTATATTTTTTTTTTTTTTTTATTATTTTTTTATTATTTTTATAATTTTGATTTTTTTAATTTTATTTATTATAGAGAGTTTGTTTTGTTTTTTTATATTTATGTTTTTTATTTTTTTATATTTTATTTTTTATTTTTTATTTTTTTTTTTTTTGCTACTAATAAGAAATAACCCACAACTCCTATTGCTCTAACCGACTATTTTGCTCCATCTATCAGTGTTTCCCATCACTATCCACCCAAAGTTTGATTTCCTTCCCGACAATTCTTCCTCCCGAGAAGATTTCCCCACCTAAAGACGCTGAGACACCTGTTTGAATCACCCATATCTAATGATCTTCATCACCGGTTAGGTCAACTACACCACCACCAGACTATCCCTTTGATAAGTCTATCTTCGCAGAGTTAGATAACTCATTATAGATCATATCGCAACCACTAGGAAGTGAACCAGTCCCCGAGAAATCTATCTAGTCAGATGCTTGTTAGAGTGTTCATCTCTGGATGTCTAAGATTCCAAAATTTTCTGTTATATCCTGCAATGTAATATCTAAGAATGATCACAAGTCCTTGTATTATAATTTTCATACCTTAACTTGTGATATGACAATATCATTTTATGGATTCTTATTTTGTGTTGTCTTGTATATGTTGATAGATGCCTCCTAAGAGAACATCAACATCTGCAGCATCAGCTATAACTCAGGCTACCATCTGGTAACTAGTTGCTAATAGTGTTGCTGCTGCTCTGGAAACACAAGCTGCAACCATGGCAAGTACTGACAATCCAAATAGGAATACTGGACCAAGAGAAACTCTTTTAGCAAGGAAATGCACTTACAAGGAGTTTATGAGTTGCCAACCTTTCTACTTCAATGGTACGGAAGGAGCTGTTGGTCTCATTCGTTAGTTTGAACGAACTGAATTGGTATTTTATTGTAGCAATTGTATCAAGGACTGCAAAGTGAAATTTACTACTGGTAGTCTCACCGAGGATGCCTTGTCCTGGTGGAATTCTTATGCCAAACCTATTGGAATAGAGCAAGCCGACAAGATAGCCTGGACTGAATTGAAAAGGCTCTTGACCAATAAGTATTGCCCTCGAACTGAAGTCAAGAAAATGGAAGACGAATTTTACAACTTGGTTGTGAAAGGAAATGATCTCAAGACTTATGCTAGAAGATTCCATGAATTAGCAGTCTTATGTCCAAATATGGTACCAAACACTGAGAAACTTATGGAAGCTTTCATCGGGGGATTACCCAGAAGTATTGAAGGAATTATTATCGCTTCAAAGCCTCAAACTTTGGAGGAAGCCATTACCATAACCTAGAGGTTAATGGATCAGGTAACAAAGCACGATGCTGAGCAAGGAACCAATGATCACAAACGAAAGTTTGATGATAGAAGAAACAACAACAACAACTACCAAAATAACCGTAACAACAACAATAACAACCGTAATAATGATTACCACCAGCAGCAAAATGGAATGCAGGAAACCTTTAGGACTTATGAAAACCAAGGATATGATGGACCTCATCCCCTGTGTAAGAAGTGTACACTGCATCACACAGGACCTTGCACTGTCAGGTGTCAGAATTGTAACAAAGTAGGCCATCAGACCAGAAACTGTAGAAGCAAAGAACTTTTGTTTCCAAATATCACTCTATCACTCAACTAAATCTCAGGATGAGATTTCTGTAAGGTTGGGGGAATATAACAACCCACAATTTTCATCACTGTAATTTCCACTTATATTATATTAAATACTACTTTTTCATGGGAAATTTTTTGCTTTATTCCATTATGTAACATAGTTTATATTTCTAAAGTAAACGAACTCACGCAACCTACCAATGCCAATTATATCTACATTTATATCAAGTAAACGCCTTAATATGTCAAGTCAATATTCTAATATCCACTATACCATGTACGTTATCTATTTAACGTAGTTTTCATAACATTATTACCAAATAAACATTATATGTTAATGCTTATTCCAAACAAGTATACAAGTGTTCAATGCTTATGTACAAGTATTCTAGCATAACTTTTGAATATATTTTCCTTCTTAAAACTTAGTACAACCTTCTAGAACACAATATACAATCTAATTAAGCATGAAATTCAAATAATTTCATTTTCCCTCCATTTTCTTAAGTAATTCATACCATCTTTTTAGCAATATGTACAAGCCTTTTAAATACATTATCTAAACCCTAATTACCTTCTAATCCTAACCGTAATCCTAAACAAAACTCTAACCTAAACCTAAACCCTAATTCAAACCCTAATCATTACTAAACCTAAGTTTAACTTAAAACTAATCAACTATACAACCTAGCATCACCATGACACCTTCCTAGCATCACCTAGCAGCCACTAAGTAGCTTCATCACCTACTTGTCACCACAACTTGGCCACCAAGCAAAGCCACCACCTTTCGCCACCTCCTCCCTAGCCGTGACCTCCCCACAACTCGACACCTCATTCTAGCCCTCCATAGTCACAAGTAGCCTACCTTAGTCACTAACCTTGCTCCCTACTCCAAGTATACTTGGTCACCAAGTTGCTAAACTTGGCCACCAAGTATTCGTGACCCTATATATAGCCGATCCAAACATACACTTTCATATCTCATTTCACACATTCTCTCCCACTCAAACCATGTTCTAGCCATTCCCTAGCAGTAGTAGAAGATTAAGAGAAGCCTCAAGAGTCCCTAGAAGCCAAGAACCAAGAGCAAGAAGGTCTTGAACTCCATTCCTAACCGTACGAACTCAAACAATCCATTTTGACACGTTTTCAAATTTGTAAGTTTTCTATACGTTAGATCAAGCATGTTATTGTTTTAGAATTATCATAAGGTCTATTGTAACATCCGGGAATTTTCGAAATTTTAAAGGACTATTTTAATCTTTGACTTTTCGAGTCTGACTTGACATTTTTGACTTTTGGTCGTTCATTGTCACATAAAAGCAATTACCGCGTGACCGGTAAAATTTTCGGAACATATTTTAAATAATAAATCATATTTATTATTACATCTCTCAAGGGAAAGTTATTTTTAACTTATTTGATTCGAAAACGAAAAATGATATATATTAATTCATAGTTGATTTATCAAAAACGAACCACTAAATCAAATTTTCACGATTCAGACCCTAAAGCAATTTGATGTAAAACGATATTTCAGACAACTTTTTAGTTTTACCCGAGACTTGAAAACAAGCAGAAGAGGGCTAAAACAGCCTCGCAAAGTTTTGAAAACTACACACAACGGGTACCGACACACAAAAATAATTAAATTTATTTTTAATTATCACTATTTATTTAATAAAAATATTAAATAAAATCATCTAACATTCTATTTCAAAAGCGTTTGTTGATAACGCGAATGTTCGAGTTGACATTCATTTTTAATTTCGGTCAAGGCATAGCCGGGTCACAAAATAAGTAACAAATATTTTTATAAATATTATTAGAATATTTATGAAATATTATCAAGTAAATACTCATTTTTATCGAAAAAATGATTCCGAACTCAATGGCGCAAATTTCGTATTTTAATTCATCCGTTAAGCGGCTCAAACGAGTCCCGAACCATATTTTACCAAAAGTTACACTTTTGGTCCCTGAGAAAACATTTACAAATTAACCCCCCCATCTATTAGTAACATGTCACCTTTCTTTATAGTTTATATATATATATATATATATATATATATAAATTATAAATTTAATTTTCATTTACATTTATATATATAAACACACACATCTCCATTTCATCTCTCTCCCTCTCCCATTATCCGGCCACCACAGCCGTCGCCGGCCAGCCGCCAGATTCCAGGCAGCACCACGCCGCCGCCGCTAGAAAATTTTTCTGGCGGACTTTTCCGGCCAAGACCAAACATGATCCCCGCCACCCGATCTATCCAATCCACCGAACCACGCGCCACCACCCGCCTCCATTGGCTGCTACCCCACGACAGCCACCATAACACCACCGTCACCCCACCTTCATCACCATCATCACCCTCATGCCATCCTCGATCACCTCACCATCGCCGTCGCTACCACGCACCACTAAAAAGGGTGCGCTTGGTTTTAAATATTGCACCAGAGGGTGCGTGTGGTTTTGGTCTCAACCGCACCAAAGGGTGCGCGTGGTTTCAGCCATGACCTGTTAGGGTGCGTTTGGTTGGTTAAGGCAGCTAGGCTGCGTTTGGTTGTAGTAAACAACCAAAATGGTTC
>BQNB010038224.1:0-48898 GCA_026074375.1 Tanacetum coccineum | reverse complement strand
TTTACGATTTAAAGCAAACGCGTACAATACAAAAATGAATAGTAGATTTATCGACGTCGTCAATGACTTGAAAACACAGTGTGTTATATTTCTATATCATCTTTTACTTGCGTGATTATCATTTGCTCATTTTTGCTAAGTCGAGTTCATAGCCCCATGTTTTACTACTTTTACTTTACTATTTTGGGGTGAGAAACATTGCTTGTTTTTAAACTATGGACACAGTTATTTTACGTTTCCTTTTCCTGATTACGTGTTGCCTAAGTAGCTAATAGACCATTAATGCCCGAACTATCATGAACCGACAATTGCTTAATCGATGGACTGGTTAAGTAAGCGCGAATGTTGTAAATAGATTTATTGGGACTAATTATCCCTATCCGGGTGAGTATCGGTCACTACCCACGGGGCTCCCGATAAACGAATACATACCATGTCAGATTTCACTAGGTGATCTTGGTCAGATACCTTTAGGGCAAATTAATTCTTATTTGGCATATAATATGCTTCTTTTTAAATTGAGCTTCGGTGTCATGAGCTTAGCGCAACAGTAAATTTCTTTTTATGTGAAGTTGTATCTCCTATAACTGTCACGTGCGTACTGTGAACTTGTGGTCCACTTTTAATATTAAATTCAAACCTATGAATTCACCAACTTTATGTTGATGTTTTAGCATGTTTTTCTCAGGTGCTTAGCGTGGATGTCTTTGCTTGCTTTATGGTGTTGTCTTGCATTGGACCGATTTTCAAGAATTATTATTATCTATGTTAACATCGTTGTCAAACTTTAAAACCTTCTATTCGCTTCCACATATTATCTTTGGGCCTATGTAAAACTTTAAATATTTTAATTAATGCAACGATGTTGGATTTTTAAACGTACCTTTAGAGGTCGTTCTTTGTATCTTGTGTGATGTATATTATAACGTTACTCCCCCGGACATGTGTTTCCGACTAGGCCTCGTTTGGGGGAGTGGCATTAGGGGTTTAGGATTTTTGATATACAGTTTAGTTGTTAGTGGTTTAGGGTTTTTGATATAATATCAGTGATAGATAACGTATGGAAACGGAAGAAATCTAACTACTATCGATAAGTATATGAGTATTAATTATAATACACTTCCATAATTATAATACGATTAATTTTGCCTTGATTATATTTTACACCATCTTTACTTTCTTCCTCAATACATGCACCTTACATGGTTTGATATAAAGGGGATTTATTTAAACTCTAACTTGTGCAGGATATGGCAGCTCCGGTTATTTCTATTTCTTTGGATGTATCAGCCGAGAGTGTGGGATCCTCTTTTCCGCAAGTTATCCTTACCGGTTCTATTCCTATTGAGGTTCCGGTTGCATCGGAGGTTGGGGCGGCTGCAGTTGCCTCACCTGTCAGGGTACTCGAGCTTGATACTTACTCATCATCAGAGGTTGATCCATCAGAGAGTTCACCACCTCCCGTATCTGTAGCACCTATGGTTTCACCTTTTATATGTTTAGACGATTCAGAGTTAGATACTAAGATACCTGAGAGGCATGTATTGCCTACTTCTCATGATGCTATGCTTACTAGATGGAGGAGCAGAGTTGCATCACGATCATCATCACCTACTACTTCTATTCCAGAGATCCCTACTGCTCCCATTTTACCTGCACCATCTGCTATTGTTGCACCATCATCTGAGTTTCCACTTGCACCTGTTGATGCACCACCCGGGATTCATCGACGTGTGCCCATTCTTATCCGACCGAGGAGGACTATCCTATTGGTAGACTTTAATCGTACTCATCTTGGGTGGGCATGTAGGGCATTTACCGTGAGGAAGTCGGTTGGACCTTTACCTTATCATTGTTTAGCATTGAGGTACACATCACATCACTTGGATCATTTTAATTCTGGATCATCGAGTCATTCATCTTCAGATCATTCATCATCTGGGCATTCTATTTCGGGTTATTCCTTATCTGTACATACACCACCAGACACCACTGATATTGATTCATCTACACTACATAGATTTGTTCATCTATCATTTACTGAGGACTCCATGGTGTAGCCGTAGGCACCCTATCTCTGATAGAGGTTTGCCCCATGATAACATTGTATCCACTGACGACATTCGAGTCATCTAATTAGGGATTCTTCTTTCAAGGATGCAGGTATTAACATGAAGGTCGATGTTGGAGATGATGTAGAGGACAAGGTTGAGGACGAGGTCGAGTCCAATGAGAGAGGCACTATGGAGGTTAGATTGGATATGGTTGTTGGGATTGATATCCATGATGCTATGCTTATGCCCGATTTGAGGCAGAGGCTAGTGCAGTAGGCACGAGGGAGATCGTTGTAGATCCATTGGTTATTGGTGATATTTATGAGTCCACTAGAGGAGGTATTCCTGATCTTGAGGATACCATTTATGATATAGTTCACTACATGTCAGAGGTTCCTCTTGATAGGATTACTGAGTTTGAGACTGCTCAAAGGCTAGTGCAGTAGGCACGAGGGAGATCGCTAGTCAGTTGGTAGCTAGCAGAGAGAGAGCTAGTGTGTCTGATAGGACTAGGAGTTTAGAATGGGAGAACCTAAAGGTTCGAGCTTTGTTGAGTATCGAGAGAGATCAGGTCGATAGTCTTCGTCATCACATGGCACTTTCTCAGGAGGAGTTTCGTTAGGTTCGTAGGGATCGTGATGATACTCAGAGGAGACTTAGGAGGTTGGAGTCATTTGTTGATAGGCGTTTGGGATTCCACCCTTAGTTTGGTAGTACCATGGTTATGTAGGACATTAGACTGATGGTTAGGTCTAGATGTTAGTATTGAAATAATTGCAAATCAAGTACCCATTATGGGATGATTGTAACCGAATGATGCTTTTATATATGATATGAAAAGCTTATTTTGATTCTCTCTCATGTTCGTCCTTATTGTTATTTATCCGTTCTGGCAAAACGTGTTCTATCGTGTCCTTTTTATAAATCTCACCATGTGTTATGTCTTGTTATGTAGAACATGACTATCACACGTTCCGGAATGACCCCTGATGCAATCGAAGAACTCATTAACCGACGAGTGGAAGAGGCGTTGGCTACTTATGAGGCAACCCGTAATGCTAACACTCTCAAGGCTGAAAGTCAAAGCCAAAATGGTAGTGATGGCAAAAATGTAAATGGTGGAAATAGAAATGGTGGAAATGGAAATGGTGGAAATGGAAATCCAAATGAGAATGGTAGAGATGCTATGCAATTACTCGCATGTGTATATTCCAGGACTTCATGAAATGTCAACCACTCAACTTCAAGGGAATGGAAGGATTTGTCAGGTTGATAAGGTGGTTTGAAAAGACGGAAACTGTATTTCACATCAGTAATTGTCTAGAGAAATACCAAGTTAAGTATGCTACTTGCACCTTGTTGAACAGTGCACTAACTTGGTGGAACGCGCATAAGAGAACCGTTGGAACTAATGCTGCATTTGCCATGTCATGGAGAGAACTCATGAAGTTAATAGCTAAAGTGTATTGCCTGAGAAATTAAATTTAAAAGATGGAGTATGAGCTATAGAATTTGATCGTGAAGAACAATGATTTGGCTACTTATACTCATAGATTTCAAGAGTTGACTATGTTGTGCACCAAAATGGTTCTTGAGGAAGATGACCGAGTTGAGAGATATATTGGAGGTCTCCCGGATAACATCCAGGGTAATATGATTGCTGCAGAACCCACGAGACTCCAAGATGCTGTTCGGATTTCCATCAACTTAATGGACCAAATTTTGAAGGGTTATGCTGTGAAAAATGCTGAAAACAATAGAAGGTTGGAGGTTAACCCAAGAGACAACCGTGGACAGCAACCACCATTCAAAAGACCGAATATTAGAGGTCATAATATGGCAAGAGCCTATACGGCTGGCAACAATGAAAGAAAAGTGTATAATGGACCCTTACCTCTCTACAACAAGGGTAAGTTTCATCATGAAGGGCCATGCACTGTGAGATGTAAGAACTGTAACAAGGTTGGGCATTTGACCCAGGATTGTAAGGCTACAAATTCCACTACTTCTACTCATAGGGGTCAAGTAGTGAATCAGAGAGTTTTAACTTGATTTGAGTGTGGAAGGCAAGGACACTACATGAGTGATTGCCCAAAGCTGAAAGATCAAAACCGTGGAAACAAAACTAGTAGAACGGGAATGGTGAAGCAAGAGGAAAATCATATGTGCTAGGTGGAGGAGACGCTAACCCCGATTCAAATGTCGTCATGGGTACGTTTCTTCTCAACAACCAGTATGCTTATGTGTTATTTGATTCGGGTACCGATCGAAGTTTCGTGTCGACTAATTTTAGTACCTTGCTTGATATAAACCAAGATACTTTAGACATTAACTATGTTGTCGAATTAGCCGATGGGAGAATTTCTAAAACAAATATCGTGCTTAGAGGCTTTACACTAGGATTGTTAGGTCACCCATTCAATATTGACCTAATGCCGGTAGAACTTGGTAGTTTTGACGTCATCATCGGCACGGATTGGTTAGCGAATCATCATGCGGTGATCGTTTGTGATGAAAAGATTGTGCGTATTCCCTATTGAGATGAAGTTTTGATAGTTCAAGGTGATAGATGTGGCAAAGAAAAGAAGTAGAATTTGAGCATTATATCGTGCACTAAAACTCAGAAATATATTAAGAAACGTTGCCTAATTTTTCTGGCACAAGTAACGAAGAAGGAAACAAAAGACAAGTCAGAGGAGAAGCGACTTGAGGAGGTGTTGACTGTGCAGGAATTTCTAGAGGTCTTTCCAGAAGATTTACCCAGATTACCACCAACGCTACAAGTTGAATTCCATATCGACTTGGTCCCTGGTGCCGCACCTGTGGCACGAGCCCCATATAGATTAGCACCGTCAGAACTGCAAGAATTGTCTACTCAACTACAAGAACTTTCTGACAAAGGATTCATAAGACCGAGTTCCTCACCCTGGGGAGCCCCGGTCTTGATTGTCAAAAAGAAAGACAGATCTTTTCGGATGTGTATCGACTACCACGAACTAAACAAGCTGACTGTTAAGAATCGATATCCACTTCCGAGAATCGACGATTTGTTTGATCAATTGCAAGGATCAAGTGTTTACTCGATGATCGACTTGAGGTCTGGTTATCACCAACTCAGAGTTCGTGACGGGGACATTCCAAAGATGGTGTTTAGGACTCGTTATGGCTACTACGAATTCCATGCCTTTTGGATTGACAAACGCACCGGCAGTATTCATGGACTTCATGATTTGGGTGTGCAAACCATACTTAGATAAATTCGTGATCATTTTTATTGATGATATCTTGATCTACTCCAAGAGCAAGGAATAAAATGCAGAATATCTTAAGTTAATTTTAGAGTTGCTTAAGAATGATGAATTGTACGCCAAGTTTTTGAAATGCGAGTTTTGGCTGTCAAAGGTACAATTTCTTGGTCACGTGATTGATAGTGAAGGCATTTACGTGTACCCAGCTAAGATTGAGTCCATCAAGAATTGGGCATCGCCCAAGACTCTGACATAAATTCGTCAATTTCTAGGTCTTGTCGGCTATTACCGACGATTTATCGAAGGTTTCTCAAAGATTACCAAACCTATGACGAAGTTGACTCAAAAGAACGTAAAGTTTGAGTGAATTGAAAAGGCAGAAGCTGCATTTCAACTGTTGAAGCAAAAATTATGTAGTGCATCGATCTTGTCTTTACCCGAAGGTAGTGAAAACTTCGTGGTTTACTGTGATGCTTCTCACAAGGGGTTGGGCATGGTTATGATGCAAAAGGAGAAAGTCATAGCTTACGCATCACGCCAACTTAAGATACACAAGAAGAATTACACTACACATGACTTGGAACTTGGAGCGGTGGTGTTTGCTCTCAAAATGTGGAGACATTATTTGTACGGCACGAAGTGCGTTGTGTTCACTGATCATAAGAGGTTGCAACATATTCTTGATCAAAAGGAGTTGACATGAGACAACGTAGATGGTTAGAATTTTTGAGTGACTATGACTGTGAAATTCGTTATCATCCGGGAAAGGAGAGCGTGGTGGCAGATGCTTTGAGCCAAAAGGAACAGAATAAACCACTATGAGTTCGAGCTTTGGTTATGATGATTGGTCTGAACCTTCCTATGCAAATTTTAAACACTCAGCTTGAGGCGAGAAAGGAAGAGAATTATAAAACCGAAGATCTGTGTGGTATGATTAAGAAGTTGGAGCCCCGTGCTGATGGAACATTGGGTTTAAAGAATAGAAGTTGGATACCCTATTTTGGTGACTTGAGAACTTTGATTATGCATGAGTCTCATAACTCAAAGTATTCGATTCATCCTGGATTGGACAAGATGTACCAAGATTTAAAGAAGCTGTGTTGGTAGCCGAATATGAAGGTTGAGATTGCCACCTATGTCAGTAAGTGTTTGACCTGTGCTAAAGCCAAGGCCGAATGACAAAAACCATCTGGTTTATTGGTTCAACCTGTGATCCCAATATGGAAGTGGGAAAACATTACTATGGATTTTGTTACTAAATTTCCAAAGACGTCGGCTGGTCAAGATATAATTTGGGTAATTGTTGATTGACTCACAAAGTCTGCTCATTTCTTGCCAATGAAGGAAACTGATTCAATGAAGAAGTCTACGAGACAATACTTAAAAAAAGTAGTCTCGAGGCATGGAGTGTCGGTTTCGATTATTTCTGATCGAGACAGTAAATTTACATCTCATTTATGGCAATCGCTGAACAAAGCTCTAGGTACTCAATTGGATATGAGTATGGCTTATCATCTACAAACCAACAGTCAAAGTGAAAGAACCATCCAAACTTTGGAGGACATGTTGCGTGCTTGTGTGATTGATTCCGAGAAAGGTTGGGATAGACACCTACCTTTGGTGGAATTTTCTTACAACAATAGTTATCGCACTAGTATCAAAGCCACACTGTTTGAAGCTCTGTACGGTCGCAAGTGTCGATCACCTATTTATTGGCTGAGGTTGGAGACGCTCAGCTCACTAGCGCGGAAATTGTTCATGAAACAACTGAGAAAACCTTTCAAATCAAGAAGCGTATTTAAGCGACACATGATAGACAAAAGAGCTACGCCGATAGGAGGCGTAAGCCATTGGAATTTCAAGATGGAGATAAGGTTATGTTAAAAGTATCGCCATGAAAAGGGGTGATACGTTTCAGAAAACGGGGGAAGCTGAACCCTCGCTATATTAGACCTTTCAAAATTCTTGCTAAGGTGGGAACGGTTGCATACCGACTTAAACTCCTAGTGCAACTAAGACGAGTTCATAGTACTTTTCATGTTTTCAATTTGAAGAAGTGTCTCGTTAACGAACCACTAGCCATTCCGTTAGACGAAATTTAGATTGATGACAAGCTTAATTTCATCGAGGAACCGGTTGAAATTGTGGATCAAGAAGTTAAACGGCTAAAGTAAAGCCGCATAACAATCGTAAAAGTCTGATGGAACTCGAGACAAGGTACCGAGTTTACTTAGGAGCGCTAAGACCAAATGCAAAAGAAGTATCCACATCTCTTTGCTAACCCCGCACCTTCATCTAAGGATACAACATGAGATTTGTAGACCAAGCTCTCTTAACGAGGGAACGATGTCACACCCTGTAAATTTCAAGTCAATATTTTAGACAATTCCGATCATTAGTTTGAATTTTATCCGTTTCATTTGAATTTAACGTAAAACCAGGAAGTTAACCCGCGTAAATTTGAAAACGTCATCGGACGCGTTCTGACTTTCGATTTTGATTAGTTTAGATATTATATGAGTTATTTTATCTTTTCTAAGTGTTTCATAGTTTACAATCACTCCCGGTATTGATTTTTACAGTTTAACGTCTAAATTATGTTTTTCGCATTTTTGACCTAACGGAACCTCAAAAACCCAAAATCTTTTTGTGTAAACTTTAGTTATTGTGCATCTCATGTTTATAAGTCAAAATTTTTGTTCATACCCCCCTCTCTTATTAATTTCGGACACCAAAAACAAAACAAAAACAACCATAAGTCCTAAATTAATTCAAGAGCATCTTATTTGAATTTCTCATGCATGTGAAGGATAATGACACATGAGAGTGTCATTCTCATGCACACTTACCATGCACTGCCAACATGTGAACTCTTACACTCTTATAAGACTTGGACTTAGACCTTTGACCACATAATCTTACATAACTAGAACCATGATCCAAGAATTTGAACCAAATGGTCTTTGTGGTGAGTTCTGGCCGAGCAAGCACACACACACACACATACACACTTTTGGTGTGTGTTGGTCACATGTACAATGCAAGACATACCCTAAAACTTAAATTATTGTACTATAAATTCCCCACTATAACACACACTAGGTCATTTCTCATTTTCAAGCCTCCTTAAAAAAATCTCTCATCTCTCTTTCTCCTCTCCTTGCTCACGGCACCAAACCAACACCCTCTTAGGGTTTATTTTCTTGATTTCCTCCAAGATCCAAGTATACTAGGTTCATTTCTAAGGTTAACTAAGGTGGTTTGAAGTATTGATTCATTGATTCAAGGGTTTATTTCAAGATCTACAAGTTAGGGTTTCTAGTTTTATTAGTGGGTTTTCAAGATCTAGTGTTTTTGGGTATAGATCTTGTGTTATTGCTTCTTGTTCTTCATTCTTGTAAGCATTTCTTGATCTTTCTTTTGATTCCTTTCTTTCATTCTTATGAATCTTGTTCATGCTTAAGAATCCATGTGTTTGTGGCACTTTTATAAAAAGAAATGAAATAACATCTTGATATCTTTTATAAAAAAGAAAGTAATATGTTTATGACTTTATGATTTTGGTGAGGTGAGTTGAAAAGTGAGCTGCAACAACAGAAATGAAGGGATTAGGTTAGTTTTAGGTATGATTTTTGTTGTGGATTAGTTGTGAATGGAGATTAGGTTAGATTAGGCACTATTGTAAAGTTTGGTGGAATTTTTGGAAGCGTTTGTGAAATACCTAGTTGCTGATCTGAAATTGTTTTGAGGTTTTGGTCGACTTAAGAATGTTTTCATTAGGCGAGAAGGTAGTCTTTGGAAAGCTTGTTTCGAGTAGATAGGTTTTCATATATTACACACTAAAAGCGGTTTTAAAACGACGAAGATATAGCGAAATGATACTTGAAACATTTTTTGGCAAAATACTCCCTCCGTCCCATTTTTATTGTCCATGTTTCCTTTTTGGGATGTCCTAATTTAATTGTCCACTACTAAATATAGATAGGGAAGTTTGATCAAGTTTACTATATTATCCTTGTTTGAAACTATTATTACAAACTTTAAAGAATACTTTAATTAATTAGCCAAGGGTAAAACTGTCATTCTGTCAAAAAGCAAGAAAGAGAAAGCAGTAATAAATACACTTTTCTTAAACTGTGTGTTTTTTGTCGGGGGACAATAATTTTAGGACGGAGGGAGTAAATAATTAAGGTACTGATATGAATAGTAAAATGGGCTTTCGGATACTTTCGAGATGACTTGAGCTTTTAAAATATTAGTGAAACATATAGTAACACATGTATATTAATTAGGAGCATTTGAAACGTCGTTAACATATTTTAGGAAAAGTGTTATGGTTACTAAAAATAGTAAGTTTAGTAAATATTAGCAAGGTAGACATGAAGGTTAAACGTTTAAGCTTTCCTAGTGCGTTTATGAAAATATGGATTTAGCAAATATAGGGGACGGTATTAACGTCCCGAAACTAAAAACTTTCCTAAAATAGAAACTTACTAAAAATGGTATTTTTTGGTTAAATGCCGAAACTTAACGACAAACTCTATAATTTTATTTAGTCATGTTTTGTTAATTAAACCAAAGCACAAATACGCATGCATGTCTTTTTCTTTTATAAATGATTCATTCAAGTTTCGTATACTTTCCGTCTTTCTAAGATGCGTCATTGATTTAGGTCGCGAGTAGGACCTCTTGGCATTATATCTCTTCGCTTGGTTATTATCTCACCATTTGCTTAAGGTGAGTTCATAGCCCCACGTTTTACTACTTTTACTTTACTACTTTGGGATGAGAAACATTGCTTGTTTTTAAACTATGGACACAGTTACTTTACGTTGCCTTTTCCTGATTACGTGTTGCCTAAGTAGCGAATAGACCACTAATGCCCAAACTATCATGAAATAGATCTGTTGGGACTAATTATCCCTATCTGGGTAAGTAGCGCTTACTAGATTCGAAGAACCCGAACAAATAGATATATACCATGTCGGATTTCACTAGGTGATCTTGGTCAGATACCTCTAGGGCAATTAATTTATTGTTTGGCATATAATATGCTGCATTGAGTTGAGCCTCGGTGTCATGAGCTTAGCGCAATAGTAAATACTTTTTATGTGAAGTTGTATTTGTTATAACTGTCACGTGCCTACTGTAAACTTGTGGTCCACTCTTAATACTAAATTCAAATCTATGAATTCACCAACTTTAAGTTGACGTTTTAGCATATTTTTCTCAGGTTCTTATCTGTGGATGTCTTTACTTGCTGTTAGCCTTAATTTTATTAAGTCAAACAAGAATGTCATCGGTCTTATTAAGTCAGTTAGGTCTTGTTATGTAATAGTAGGGGTGGCAATTCAGGTCAGTTCGGGTTGGCGGGTTCGGGTTGACAGGTTGACGGGTCAAAAAACCTCAACCCAAACCCGACCCATTTAAATAATCTGGTCAACTATGTCAACCCTAACATGTTAACACATAACCCAAACTTGACACATTGTCCGGCCCATGTTTAGGATTGAAGCCCAAGTAAAACCAAGCCCGGCCCATTAAGAAAGCCCATGTGTCAAGTAAATGGCTAAGGGTATAAAAGAAACCTTCTCTACACATGAAGAGGGTGTTGGTTGCCATTTGTTGTGTATGTAACCATACCAAACTCTTTCCTTCTCTCTAATCTAATTTTCCATCTTTTGTTTCTCTCTCTAGTTTCTCTTTCTATTTTTGCTTATTTGGTATTGCTTATTGTTGTGAAGCGGATAATATATGGGATAACATTTGGTATCACTCGCCACGGGTCGGTTTAGTGTTTCATTGTGATCATATAAGCTTATTGGATTCGGCTTATTGCGGCTTAAGTATTTTTTTCTTCTTCTTTTCATTCGAGTTCTTGTTTTTAAATCTCATTTTTGTTCAAACTCCAACCTTTATTACGTAAAAAGCTTTTAAATAGCACAAAAATCATTTGGGCTTACTGTTTGAAAATTCTCATGTTGGGCTTTTAAATTACATAGTTACACTCGGTGGTTTTGTGTTGAAAGATATAATCTATATCTGATATTTATACTTCAGGGTCTTATTATGTCATTTCTTGTTTTTCAGTTTATGCTGCATAAAAGTGTTGTGCTGGTTTTGTAAAGTTGATGAAAGATAAAGGGTCAGAAGTGTTGAGATGAAGAAAGATTTAAGTCGGTGTTGAGCTGGTCTATATAAGTAGAAGTCTGATTCTCTCTCCTCACTTTTTGATCTGTTTTTCACACACATTCACTCTCTCTCGTTTATTCATTGTTGTAACCCTATTTTGAGAGATCATCTTGATCTTGTGATTTAGTTTCATTGTTTGTAAAACTATTATCAATTTAGATAATAGGAACACACCAGAGTAGCTGTGGTGTTCATTGTTTGATTGAGATCAGGTTTTGTTTTGAATCTGATTGTGTTTGTTCTTGATTAATTGAGATTAATCAAGTTGTTTTGAGATCAAATTATATTTTTCTTCAGTTTGAGTTAAAGAGAGTGTAAGGTGAAATGGGTAACACAAACAGAAAGAAGGTGTTG
The DNA here is from genome assembly GCA_026074375.1 of Tanacetum coccineum. Taxonomy (NCBI): domain Eukaryota; kingdom Viridiplantae; phylum Streptophyta; class Magnoliopsida; order Asterales; family Asteraceae; genus Tanacetum; species Tanacetum coccineum. The sequence continues at coordinate 37,050 of BQNB010038224.1, read as the reverse complement.
GGCTTTCCTCATTAGGAGGTGTTAGATATGGGAGCTGATTTAGCTAGTTAAATGGGAGTTTTGGTTTTGAAAAAGCATAGTTGCAATCTGGGGTTTGTTTTTCTTTCTTTTTGTGTAGCTTACTCGTGAGTTAATAGCTTATAAAAAGCTTATCTGTTGCTATTTTAGAACTTTTGTGGTTAACCTTTTCATAGCTCATTCCATGTTTTCATCTTTTTCATCTTCGTGACTTGTGATTTTTTGGTGCGTAAACAGTAACTTATTTTTATGTTTAGATTAAAAGTTGTATCATTCTTAGTAGCTTATTTGAGTTTTATTAACGTGCTTTTCTGGGTTTCATCTTATTGTGGTCCACGGTTTGTGCAAAGACAAAGACGTTTTGTTGGTTTATGTTAAAGACAAGGACATAGTACTAGTACTTTTCTTTCTATCGGGCGATCTATACAACAAACCAAAGAAGGCGATCTATACCTCATCATAGGCGATCTATACACGTTTTTTGTAGGCGATCTATACCATTTCTTGAAGGCGATCTATACCTTTTTTTAGGGCGATATATACGTTTGAACAAGGCCGATTTATACACAAAGCAACATAGGGCGATTTATACATAAATAATAAAGGAAAAACGTGTTCGTTCAAGTCGTTTCGGATTTTACGGTTTTGTGACGGTTTCTTACGGGTCTTCTAATCTATACCATTGTGATCGTGATCTTTTTTCGATCATCGTGGTATATTTATTTTACACCGTCGATAACCGTATCAAGTTCAAAAAGTTAAAGATTCAATCGTTGCATTTTCTTATTTTGAAACGAAACAGAAGATAGAAACGGAGGGAATTTTTTTATTATTAATTAAAATTCCAAATTGGCAAGTTTAGTCCCTGGACTTCAAGCTCCATTCATTCTCCGTCCTTTCCATATTTGTTAAACCTTATTGTTGAAACACTTTTCACCGTTAGTCCTTTCAGGTTATAAATCAGCCGTTAGTCCACAAAAGTGAACCGTTATTGCACCGTTAGTCCTCATTTTTGTTTTAATCAACCGTTAATTATTTTTAGTTGCAAGTGTGTTCACCGTTCATCGTTTTTAAGCTCAACAATCGTCAACAAAAGCTCACGTACTTCAATTTCAACAACGATTTTAAACAATTAATCATTGTTTAACGGTTTCTTCTTGATTTTGTAAAATCCCGCGAAAGATTCCATTCTTTTCTCGGTTTTAATCAAAGACTTGTAAAATCCCGTGAACGTTAATTGATTTCAATCCACAACAGCAATCACTTTACCTACTTAAGATCTGATATCCATTCACAACATCAAAATGTCAAATACCAATACCAATTTGCCAACTCAAACATCAAGTGTTCTTCAGAATGACACAGTTTCTTCGTGTTCAATTTCTAAAGTTCAAGAGAAGACACAACTTTCAAGAATTAAATGTATGAACAGTCTTCGAGCAACTCAGTCACAATTAAAATTTCTCATAGATACTTTACAAGATTTTGGTACCATGCCTATCTTCAAGAGAACATTCTCTCAAGACTTGGATTTACTAGAACATCATCTTACCAAAGAAATAATTTCTTAGACTGATTGCAAGACTACTTTGACAAAACTCAGAACAACGTTTGAAAATGCTTTCAATTCAGAATTCAAAGCGCGTATGCAGATATATACAAGATTTGATGCTCAATCCTTCTACGATGCAATGATCTTTAACATGGATTCCAGTGGGAAATACATGCATGAGATAACTCTTCATCAACAACGAACTCCACAAGTGTTGAAACAAAAGAAGTTGATGCAAACACAAGAAGATCATTCAAATCCAATTCCAGCATTGAATGTTGATTCATTGAAAGTTGATTTAGTTGTCATACAAAACACTTGTTCTGAGAAAGAAGACAGTAATTCAAAAACTGCATCAAGCAAATCACTAAAGGAAAGCAGCATGAATTCTGAAACAAAAGATGTGCATGCAATCAAATACAATATGTCAAAAGCAAAAGAAATATGCATGGCATATTTTCGATCTCTTCATTCACACCTTCAAGTTTATTTTAAAGAGGACTTAAAAGGCACTCGTATTGAACATGGATTCAAACAGGCATTCATGTCACTCTTTGGTCAAGATAATGAGACTTTCTCAAGTATGATGCTTCTCAACGTAGATCAACTACAAAAGCAACTTGACAAAGATGAATTTTAAGAAGATGTATCCATGGCAGCCTTTTGGGTGGTAAACAATCAGTTTCAGAAGTTCATCGATTCACAGTTTACTTTGGATTATGACAGTCAAATGACAGACAAGTACTTTGTTGAATACACTAGAATCAAGGTTAAACACTTCAGAGATACACTACTCCAACACATGGGTAATGTTAAGAAGTTTGTTGCTGAAAGAACACGTCATCAAAGACAGTATGATAGACGGGTGAATAAAAGACAGATGCAGACACAAGAGAGTAAGATTGATACGGGTAAAGCAGTAGATGATGATTTGGTTGTCACAAAAAGCAGTGGGACAAAATCAAAAGTGCAAGATGAAAGCAGCAGGTCAGGGAATGATACAGATACTGATGATGCACATATCAGACCTATATATGACGAAGAGCCAATGGCTGAGGTACAATTGACTGCTGAATGTAATATCTTTGCTATAGGACAACAGCATACTAAGCAACCTGAAATCATTAATGAAGGTAGGGTTGACCAGTATACTGAGCAATGTCAAGTTAAAAGTCTTATGCTTGATTCATCACCTGATAACCAGACAACTGATACTCAAAACAATCTACTCGAGTTGAAAATATTTTATTCAAAAAGACTGTTGCCCAATTTCAAAAAGATTTTTCAAGAATGGAAGCACATTGTATTGCTCTCGAACTTAATATCAAATATCAATTCTTTAATAAATCAGGGCAAACACACAAACGAGTCAAATTTTGAATGAAAACGTTAATTAAGCCAACGATTGCAAAAGGAAAATCGAGTCTACTTGAAACATTGAAACATCGAATTAGAACCATAGTGTGGCTACATTACGTAAAGGAAAAAAGACTTTGAAACAGCATTACAATGATTTGTATGTTCTATTAAAATCACGAGATATTAAGATACAGAACAGACAAAATCTTTGCTTGCTGAATTATGCTGACATTTAAAAGCCTCAGATTCAGGAAAAGGTTTTTGAATTGATGCACTTTGAAAAATGATCTTAGTGAAGAAGTTAAAAGGAAATAGTGTAGTACTAAGTTTGACAAAAACATCAGTCTTGGGGAAACCGGGGTTACAATCACTAAGAACTCAATAAGTTGGATTAGGACAAACGAAATGCGTTTAAATCTGCAAGGGCTAAAATTGTCAAAACAACGTTTGACGCCCAAGTTTGATGTAAATAAGAATTTGTCAAAACCAGTTCACTCAACATTATTTGCCTAAGAAACAGAATCCGCCTTTGCAAAAATGGATACACGCGTGATTGGCATCTAGCCTCATCTAGGAATAGTTCTAAGAACATGCCAAGATTAGTTCAAATGAAATGGGTTCATATTCACTATTCTAGATGAAGCTAGGAAAAAGACAACAAGAAAGAGATAGGGAACATCAAAAATAGTGTGATACCTTCCAGGCTAGATTTCAAAAGCAATGATGATGAGTAGCAAAACCAAAAACTGGAGAACAAATCAAACTATAGGGTTTGACTTTTATATTTGAGTAAATCTGCGTTACGATTAACGGCTGTGCACCCAAAGCAGATCACTCTAAGAGTTCTAGTTCTTTCTCAGATTCTAATACAAATCTGTTTGTTTACTTGTCATAAGTGTGTCTTTAATGCAAATCAATGATGCTTGTATAACAAAACTCCTGAAGTAAGTATACTCAGTGCTAAGGTTCCATCCAAGAAAACAACAAACAGAAACAAACCCGTAGAGATATAAAATTGCCCAAAGGAAACCAGAAAGACAGATCACTACTAGGACATAGGTTTTCAATCAAAAAGACTTCACGCTGTGCATGAGAAACACAATGTCACTCAGATCTTGTCTTAGGTGCGTAACCGTCGGCGTAAAATTTCAGTGACTGTTGGTCTTAGTTGGGTTCCAATGGAAAGATATTCAATTCCTAGAACACTACCAAGGTTTACAGTGAACCCCCAAATGGTTTAATGCCAGATACACTAACCAATATGAAGTACGCAAACTCTTGATGTCAGTGCAGTGTACTTCTAACTTAAGTGCAGGTACATCTTTCAATCCGAAAAGGAAAGAATCAGAGTTAGGTTGACTGAAAAGGATGATATCTCAATAAAACAGGGCTTCAAGGAATTTAAACCCTAATGAACAAGTGTAATGAATGTTTGATCACAACAGATCAAGCCTCGAACCTCAATGTCAAATGACGTTTGATCACAACAGATCAAGCCTCGAACCTCAATGTCAACAGAAGTTCATCAAGCAACTGAGACTAGTAACAACGTCAAATGAGGCTGGATTTACTATTCGGTTCTTGTTCGATGAATATTTCCAATGGAGGTATATTCAAAGTTGTTCATAAAGTCCCCTTATCCGCTGTCCCCTACTATCTGATGCATCAAATAAACGTCAACAACAACCTGATTCAACTTCATCCACTTCCACTTAGCTACTAACTGTCACCTGCTAAATGGAAACTTCGATTTGCTAATTATTTTTATTTCTCTCTTTATTTATTTTTTTTAAAAAAAATTTTAAAAAGAAAATACAAAAATATAAAAACCAACAAAAAGAAAATAGAAAAATATAAAACCTAGAAAAACAAAATATAAAATCAGAAAATTTTCAAAAATACCAAAAAGAATCTTCTCGACATGTCTCTTGGAATCGATAACATTTACGTACCTAGAAATGTTGATTAACATCGACACGGGCGTGTAAATGAAGTCTCGAGGCGATGAGTTTCAAATGCTTTTCAAATACATGTCATTCTAAATTTTTCTCAATGACATTATGTACATTACAGTGCATAACTCGGTCCCGAATGTCACAGGGAAGTGTACGCCTCAGTGCGCTTACTCTAAAATAGAAGAGAAGTCTTCTATCATGTTTTTAAAATCGTTGGATACTCAATTTTTCAAAAGGACTTTCATATGTCAATATTTTCATACTAATATATATTTGTGCGTCTTTTTCCATTAAATTGTGGTATTTGTTAATCTATTGTGGTTCAACAACTCCCTTCTCGTATAATTTCAAAGATTGCCAGTAGTTAGAATGATCATTTTTATGTAAATTAATTTTAGGGGGTGCTATCGGAATTCTGATTTATGCAATATCATGGTATAATTTTTCTCCCCATGGAATTTTTCATGTCAAATTCTTAATCAATTGGTTTTTCAAATACTTATGTGTTTTATTATTTAAAATAAGGGGAGAAAATTGTAATTAAAATATGATATAGGAGGAAAAGTGTTCTTTAAGACTCTAAGTGCCAACTCTGTCCTTCATGCTGCTAAACAATTTCGAATCTCGCTGTGCACATGTGGTAGGGGGAGTATTTGACAAATAAAAATGGTCAGAAAAATGCGTTTTATGGTTCGATCTCAACCCATCAATCTATTAATTTCACGACGGATTCTGAAACACACACACTCATAGGTGGTTAGGTTAGGATTATAGTCCTACGAATCCAAACCAGAACGGACTGGGTTCTACCCAAGCGACATCCATAGTTAGAAATAGCTAGTCCTTAGGTTATGATTGGGAGATGATTGTATATAAGGGGAGATGCCGACAAGATTGAGACTTAACACTAGAACAATCACAACAAGGTGTTAGTAATGACGTCTTGGTAAGCATTGAAGGGGTTGAAGAATAAAAAGAAATGTATGGATAAAGGGTGAAAACAAAGCAGCCCTCCTTTCAACTTAGGCAGAAACCGGGTCAATTCCTAATCTATCAAAATCAACAATGATGTTTATTGATATTGAAGACGACATCATGGAACCAGTGATGAATCACAACCCTTCGGCCAGCCATTCGGGTTTCTCTCAAAAACCCGAAACTTGTTCTCATTTGTCACGGAGATACACAGTTTTCTATTGACATCTCACATCCGAGATTGTTGATATTGAATTAGGTGGCAGTCTGCCCAGCCTCCGATTACTAAAACAAAAAGTGCCACAAAATCGAGTTAGAGCCAAGAAGAGATCAAGGATAATCTCATTAGGACACTATGTCAGCAATACTTTTTTGGTTGAACAACGCCTTAAAGCTTCACAAGTTGTAACAAAGAGTCCTACGCATTATCCTTGAGATCTTGCCAGAACATCCGAGTGATACTTAAGTATTCACAATGAAGATGGAAATCCTGCTTGAGCCAACATCAAACAAGCTCTTGGTAGGTGACTTGCAAGATTCTACATGAATCGAGCTTGTGCTAACTGGATATCGATTTGGTCCAGTAAATGAATTGACGACTTAATCAGAAAGATAGTAACTATCTGATTCACTCTTACCGTGTTGTCTGCTTTGAGACTTTCCTAGCGTAATGATGAACTAGAGCATGGCTGAATCTTAATACATCTGCTATCAAGAAGATCCTACGCTTTGAGCTGGAAACCCTGTCAAGGAGATTCTTTGAATCTACCTGATCACAGGTATAGTATTTATACTATAAAACGGGAAACCGGAGGTTAAATGCTCAACCAAAGTCAGATGAATGGACATTGCATATTCATTTTTATTGCTAACATGTTTTATTTCAGGTTTAGACGGATCGGTGTTGCAGCTCATTCCAGCCGAAGTCGGATTCATAAACCCACATGCTATACTCACAGTTTTCACAGTCAATCATTCAACGTAAGATAGTTGATTCTCAATCTTCCCCTACCACTTCAAAGAGCCGCAATGTCAAATATATGGAATCATCAGTTGGGGGAGATTGTTAGACTCTATTATCTCATATGCTCAAACAAGAATGTAAACAAGTTAATCTCATGAAGCTTGTTGGTCAAGAGCACAAGTTGATCAAGAAAGTCAAATCAAGATGATTCAAGTCAAGGAGATGATGCAAGATAACGATCTCAAGAACTCAAAGTCAAATGATAAAGGCTCAAGATCAAGATCACAAAGCATGAATGATCAAAGCCATTACAAACAAGACAAGACCAAAACAAGGCAAAGCATAAACGTCAAAAGTCACATCCTCAACGTCATCGGTGGTACGGAGGAGTGTGAAGAAAGAGACCTCAACATTGGGGGAGATTGTTAGCCTTAATTTTATATAAGTCGAACAAGAATGTTATCGGTCTTATTAGTCATAATTAGTCTTGTTAAGTAATAGGCTAGTCGGGTTCAACGGGCTTGGATTGTAATCTAATATTGTCCATGTTTCGGGCTCAAAGCCCAAGAAAAGCCAAGCCCGGCCCAAGTTAGAAAGCCCATAAGCCACTCATGGCTCAAGGGTATAAATAGAACCCTCTCCTCACATGGAGAGGGTGTTGGTTACCATTTGCATAATTTGTGTGTGTGTGTAATCTTCCATCTCTTTATTTCTCTCTAATAATCTTTCACTTTCCTTATCTCTTTTCTATTTTATTTGATTAATGGTGTTAGCTTATGGTGGCTGAAATGGATTAAATCTTTTGGCGATAACACTTATGCTTAGGGTCAGGACAATGGATGGGCACAAAACTGTCAAAAATCATATATGGCCTTATACTGATCTGAAAACCCTTGTTCATCCGAATATTAAACTAGAAAATTAGGTTGAAGTGAACTATCATTTAAAATAACCTATAAACCTATGAACATTAGTTGCATTAGCACTACATTTTAATAGCTTATATATTGAGTCTTTGTTTCTGAACAGTAGCATTACATTTTGATAGCAAGTTTATTTGTAGTGGCAAATTTAATGACTAATCAAGAATATAGAAGTCATTTATATGTAGTTGCAGCAAGTTTAAGAATTATAATGGTAGTTGCAACAAGTTTAAGAATTATATTTTAAGAACTATAATAGTAGTTGCAGCAAGTTTCGCACACCCTTCTGAACATAACAGTAGCAACTTTCCAACATTCGACCAATCATAACAGTAGCAAGTTTCATGTGACACTATAGAAACTTTTTCTATGAAACAAAAAAAACCTTGCATTCGACCAATTATCCTCATTAGGAACCCCCCACAATGTTCTTTCTCTTCTTTTTAGTTTTAGGCATCATCCTGGTACCCTTATCATAAACAACCAAATTCTTATTAAGCCATTTACTTAACATAAACAACCAAATTAAACCCTTGATCATTAAACCCTCTAAAGCAATAATACATAACCTCATTCAAAAACCCTCTCATACATATATTATGCCCATATCCAACGCACTAAAGCAACTGTTGCAGATGGATACTCCATATCACACTGAAAAAGCATCAGCCTAAACGAAATCTAAAAACGGTTTGTATAATTTCCTAAAATTTTGTATTTTTTGAAAGTTGAGGGCTGAATGTCAAGAAATCAATTTCAACACAAACAACTGAACAAGTACACCATGAGCTTTACGAGATACCAATAGAGTATGAATTTACTTGTCAAGTCGATATAAATGGCTGAAACGATACTTTCATTTTGAAAAAGTGTATTATAACAAGAGTTTCGCAAATTAGAGTGCATATCAAATGATATGAAGAACATCTGTCTAGAAACGATACTTAATGGTCTATAGATTTCTCTCAATCATATGGGAGGGGGGGCGATAACACACCTAAACATGGTCAAACGTCAAACGTCTATAGTACTAAAAAGTTGTGAACCATCTAGATATATATACTAAAAATCAAGTATATAGTTGGCTTATGGCTTATTTGGTTTTGGGCTTATGTTTAATACACTCACTATTTTTTGCTTATCTTGACATTTTTGGCTTATATTATGACATAATGAACTTATATAAGCAAGAAAGTTTCAAAATAAGCCACACAAAAAGTGATAAACATAAGCCGAAAACCAAATAAGCCATAAGCCGGCTATATAAGCCGAAACAAACACCGTTAAGACAGAATTTTCATCCAATTTTTTTAGAATTGAGACAGACCTATATGATAAAACAACAAAACAAACAAAACCCACAATTTAAAAGACCTAAATTATCACTAATAAGAGTTAAAAAAGTGTGAACCAGCTCAGCAAGATATACCAACTCATAATACAAACAGATATGAAATGAATAGTTCAAACTTTATAATGAAGCAAAGAAACCAAATTAATCTTATGTAAAAAAAACATACCTTGGAGGTGGAGACAACGGCGGATAGAGGTGGAGAGGTGGTCGGCGGCGGCTGTGAAGGGTGAAGGGGTTGGAAGGGTTTTTGAAAGGTGAAGGGGTTGGAAGGGTTTTTGAAAGGTGAAGGGGTGAAGGGTTAAGAGACACTCAGATCTGCACATCGACTCTGACTCGGTCAGACGATAAACCTTTTACTATGTCCGACTCAAAAAAAACAACGAAAAGGTCTGACCACGTCTGACCGGTCAGACTCAGACGTGATTCAGACAAATTTTTTAAAAACAAACACCCCCTTCCTTCTGCAACGCAAGACCTATTTCTTTTGTAACACCTAAGGATGAGTTCGATCCATTAGGAGGGGGGATTAAGAGAGACCGCACGCGAACAATGGCCACCACTCATGGTGAAGGCTTCTATAACGCGCGGTCGAACATCCTATAACGTTGCACTCTCAACCTATTTAGATCATGTTCAACCCACACATATAAGTGACTAGTCCTTGAAGGATATACCTTATTGACATTGTACATCTAACATTTTGTGCAACTTGTTTACATTTTCTTGATTATAGAAATCTTAATTTTAATTTTAGTTTGCAAAATTATTGGTGCATATTAAACTTTTATCAAAAAGTATAGATTTGGATTTGATTTGTTTCCCCTAAAGTGATGAAGACATAAAGACAGAATCACACATCTCTGTTTTGTGCAGAAGTGCAAAAATATATGGAAGGATGTTCTCGGTTGGTAGAATCCACTATATAAACGTCACAAATCTTGAGGATTTGATTAACCTTGCTGAAAGGGTCACTACAGTCTAGGCAAGTCAAATTATTTTAAGGACCTAATAATAACCTAAATAGACCATTAGAAACTCGGTTTTCATGCTATAGACTGTGCGACTTTTTTTCCAAATATAGACCGCTTTTTTTTGCGCCACTCCATAAAAATGTTGTCAAGTGTTCATGTGTATGAGCATGTTTTTTGTGTGATCATAGAGTTTTTTTGCGCGAATGATGTGATTTTTGATGAATAAGTTTTGTTTCTTATAGATTGTGTCATAAAAAAAAACTTCAAATCAAGCGCATATTTTTTTTGAGTTGAGGAAAAAACATTTTTCGGCAAAAAAGTAATAATAAGAGAAACTTGGCACAATTATAATGGAGTCGCAAAAAAATTTTAGTCGCACAAGTGTATTTGAAATACTAGACGGGTACCCACGCAATGCGGCGGCGGGTACCCGGTAATTAAATATTGTGGCGAGCAAACGTTGTTCATTTATATGTTTTTCAAACTATAACTTTAAAAATAATGATCTAATTTTAATTAATTATAACTATATATCCAAATTTCGATGTATATATATTTCTATATCCAAATAACATGAAGTTCAGAGTTTTATGACAAGTACTTTAAAAGGAAAGAATCAAGTTTTTGTAAATCCACACTCTCGTTTTACACCGGTAAAACAAGCGTGGAGACCAAAGCAAAGTCATTCGAAATCTTTCAAATATTCCAAATCAGAAATGCTTTTAATGCAAAACAAGAATGACTCTGCTTCGACCATCTACAAGAAAGGAAGATTTTCAAACGATGCAAAAACAAATTTTCGGAATGTTTCGTCAAATGACAATAACAAATGGAAATCGTCTTCATCAACAAAATTTAAAACTCCACATGAAACACCGAGTTTCAAAAATCAATAGAAAATCAAAAGGAATTTTAAATCTCCGTTGATTCCACAAGAGTTGTTTTCAAATGAAACACCGGTTTCAAGCTCTCGTTGGAACTCAACATCTTTACATCGAATTGACACAACTTTAAAATGGTTTTCAAAACTTGGCAAACCCGTTAGCACCGTACTTAAATGGGTTCCAAATGTTGTTGTCTAAATTCCATGTCAATGGTTTGTAATCAAATGTCAGATTACAACCCGGTCTTCAAATAAAAGGAAAGTGTACGCTTCAGTGCGCTTTATCTTCAAAAGAAGAGAAATCTTCCTTGTCCCGAGCAATTTTTTATCATAATCTTTTCAAAAAGTGTGCTCGGGACATACGACTTCTAAGTAAATGTCAGCTTAGGACTCGTTCTTCAAATAAACTGCATTTATCCTAACAACGAGAAGCTTTCACCTTCTCGGACTTGAGTTTAACTCAAGTAAATGCTTTTGAAAATGTTGAACATAATTTTTCAAGATTTTTCAAAATCTTTCAAAAATTGTGTGTTCAACACTCCCTTCTCTCGATACTTTGAAACTTCGAATCATTTTTATAAATGGATCAATTTTTGAGGGCGAGTTTTTAAAAAATCAAATGCCTTTAATGTTGTTGGATACATCTCATAAAAGTCAAAATTTATGTATCCAAAACATTCAGTGGATTCAAAAGTGGTTCTTCAGTGATATACCAAGGCATCTTAATTCTATCCCTCAATATAATTGCGGTGGCATACAAAATGAAGTGTTTTATTATTGAGGGGGAGTATAAAGGAAAATGTTTTGAACAAATAAATAATAATCGATTTAAAAGTAGTTGCTGACAAGTGTGTTTATATCGATAAACGAGCAAATGGTGAAGATTGTGTCCGGTTACGACCGTTTCCTGAAATTAACAGGATGAGGAGTGAGCAATCTACTGACCATACGTTTTAGATATCAACATACTTTGACGTAACTATTTTTCAAATTTGTTTAGAACATTCAAAAAGGTTCCAAATGATAATCATGCTATATCCGTTTTCTCCCATGTGTTTTCAAAATCTCATATAGCTATTTTAATATCCATTTGATAATCAAAAATATCATATGGTATGCTATTTTTGAGGGGGAGAAAATTGGATTAAAATGTGATCAAGAAAGATAAATGCTTAAATGTGTGGAATAACAAAGTGATCTAAAAGACTCAAAGTGTAATCAACTCTTTCCTCCATGTGCGAAATAATTTTGAATATCGATGCACATGTGTAGGGGGAGTATTTCTCAAAAGTGAAACTCTCAAAGTGTTAAATGTTTTGATTTATATCAAACACTTTGATTGATTTTCAAATGGTTTTATGGTCTCGATCTTAAATACCCATCAACCAACTACCTCACAATGATCAAAGAAGGAATAAGGTGGTTAGGTTATGTTTATCCCATGATCCATCCAGGACGGAGGGGACGGGATTACCAGGGAACATTCAATAGATAAAATCTAAGTCCTTAGTAGGATGGTGCTTGAAATGTGAATGGGAATAATGTCAACTAAGGCATGAGCTATCATCGGAACAATCATAACATGATGATAGTAATGACGTCATGATGGACATTGAAGGGGTTGAAGAATGAAAAAGAAATAATGTGCAAAGGGTGAAAAGAAAGAAGCCCTCCAGTAAAACTTTGGCAGATACCGAGTAAATACTTATCTATCGTTTATCACAATTGTGTATTTGGTATGAAAAAAAGACCATCTTGGAACAGTGATGCAATAACACAACCTTCCAGCTACTCAGGATTCTTCAAATGAATCTTGTTTCATTGTCACGGAGGATTAAATGCATAATCTGTTGACATCTCACTTCGGAGATTGTTGATATGAAAAATGGTGGCAGTCTGCTCCTGACTGATCACAAAAAAACAAAACCTCTCTTATTGAGTCTAGAGCCAAATGTGACCTCAAATCATTAAATACTCACATAGACACTAAAGTACATTTGTTTAAACTTCAAATAGATATCAAAAAGTAAAAGTCGCTTTATGTCTATGTGAAGCTGCATGTTTAGTGACATTGCAGGAAACATTCTTAAGAGTGATATTTAAATTAAGTATTTCACAATGATTGAATGGAAATCTACCAGTGCTAACATCAAAAGCCAACGCTGAAACGTAGTCTAATATTTGAAAATAAATGTTTATGAGTCAATTTGTGTTAAATAGATATTCTAAGTGATCTAGTAGTTATCGTTGTTCTTTCGGAATGTGTTTAAAAAACACAAACATTTTCCTTGATTTATGCAGGGAAGTGTTGAATTTCAGGTTATTATGATGTCACAATATTGAGGAGGGAGATTGTTGAATTGATGTTAGTAGTGACTCATGCTTTAGTCCAAAATCACACATGACTTTACTATCAAATATTCAGGCGCAACAAGATTATGATTATGTTTAATGGTCATCAAATATAATCTGGAGGAAGAGAAGTGTTCTAACTGAATATTTCGATAGAGCTCAGCAATTAGGGGGAAGAAATGTGTACATCCGGGAGCCTATCACCTAACCTATTACACAATATTATTTCTCTATTTATTACAAGACATTTATCTCAATAAGATCGTCACTTTTATCATTCCTAATAATATTCCCCCAAAGGACGATCATTGAGATCTCTCTTTGATTGCATTAATGATCATCATTTTCTTATTCGTAACAGCTATAGGTTCTATGTCATTCTTGACTCCTCTCTCTATCGTACCGGGGGATTAAGGTATCCTTTGGAAACTTATTTTACTCTTTTCAGACCTTAGAGTTATGGTGCCCTTGTCAAACTTAATCACGGCCTTGGCCGTTGATGCGGTCGTCGTTAGACTTCAACAAGAAGTTTTACGACTCCCTAGGCAGAGCACCTAATCGTTGTAGTAGTAGTATAGGCAAGACTTGGGGGGTTGTTATCGTTCACTCGAGGAATAGGTTGGGAAGGCTTGATCATGGTCTAACAGAATTCTATGGGTTGAGGGAAGATAATTTTTGTATTTTTATATTTTATAGAAAGCAAGTAAATCATATAATTGGAGAGGTGGTTGGTTTTAGCTATTAACTAAATATAATCTACGCTACTGGTGATAACAATAAGATAAACGACTGTGTTTATTTAATCATGTATTACTCCCTAGATTGCTTCTCCTAGTGTTGTTGCCTTGTCACCCTTGTGATGATCTGTGTAACTATTTCCTAAGTCATGAACGAATTACACGAACCCGCAGTCTACTTAGTATTCCGCTAGAGCAACGCACACGTAAGGTAGTATGAATACTATTACATTGTAACACCCCCAAAATGCGATACGCAGCGGAATACAACATTTGGGGTGCTACTTCATAATACATGCACACGAGTCCCAGTAAACGTTCAAAGATACGTTCATAAAACACAATTTCATTTATTAGAAAGATCACACTTACATAGGTCCCAATACCAAAGTAGAAATTAAATTCTGAAAGTCATAACACGACTTGGTTTCTAAAAACATTGTCTTAATTTATGACACTACTTCACCGAGACTCCGTCCTTGATATCCGCGTTCCGTCCCATCCAAGCAACAATACCTAACCTGAGATACATGCTTAAAAACGTCAACAAAACGTTGAGTGAATTCATAGAGTTTACAAATAACAGTTAGAACGCATATTTGGTTCAACAAAACGTATAACGTTGGCTCGTAAGTCAAGTTATAAAACTATTGATTTCCAACTAAATGAGCCCATGTACCGAAACTTAACACATTCATTCCCGTAGGACGAAATTATGTCCGAGAAGTATGCCACTTCTCCTAATACTAACTACAAAATGTCCGTTTGACAGGGTGGTCACAACTGATTCAAACCCCGGACAGGGTTGTCAAACCCAATAGATCTATTTAATGCATTAGCGTTCGCCAACAACAAGGCAACTAACGGTCACACAGAAAAAGGCATATACTCAATAGTGAATGGAATCATATTTAGTTATGTTTTGTTTTTTTTCTTTTCTTTTTGTTTTGGTTTTGTTTTTAGTTTTTTTTTTCTATTTTTTCTCTTAGTTTTTTTGTCTTTATTTTTCTATTTTGTCTTTTTTGTGTTTTCTGTTTTTTGTTTTTTATGTTTTTTTTGTCAAACCCAATAGATCTATTTAATGCATTAGCGTTCACCCACAACAGGGCAACTAACGGCTTCTCGTTCTTACACGTTACAATACTTTATTGTAAACTTTCTATTTTAAGAAACTTTATATTTTAAGGAAGTTGCTATTTCAGAAAACTACTATTTTTTGTAAGTCTCGTATTCCAATTACATTTATAATTATGTTTAGTCATCTCGTCGACCTTTCGACATTCATTGTGATTATTAATTACACGAATTGGAACTATGTCTTGTAAATTACAAAAGTTTCTATTTTGGAATATCTCGTTTTTGAATCAATCGTTAAATACAAGTTATAATAATGATAATATTAGTAACGTTTAATTGCCTTTATAACACCCGACAAGTTTTAGTATTAACCCGTTGACTTTCAAAAGTCAACATTTGACTTATTTGACTTTTACTATATATATGCTTTTATTTAAATCTGACCCGACCAAAACGATCCGCGAAATCATTATTTCACAACTCGGACATAAAAGAAATTTTATGCGAAACGATATTCCGGACAACTTTTTAGTTTTAGCCGAGACCTGAATCTCGACAGAAAATGACCAAAATGCCATTTTTCAATTCTGCTGTAACTTGTATTTTCAATAAAAACGCAGCAGTTTGACCATCGGTTTTGACCCGCTATATCACATTTTCGTGACTTTGACCAAAAAGAGATTTTATGTAAAACGTCATTCCGGACAACTTTCGTGTTTTGCCGGAAGGCTAAAACGGACTCGAAAGTGCTCGAAACGGCTGAAATCGGAATTAGTCAACGCAAAATCAGCTTCATATAACAGATTCAAATTGTTATTTTTTCTAAACTTGTTTTTGCCGTAACTTCTTCGTTATAAGGAGTTACGGGACGTTCGAATTACCAAAACGTACATTAGGACGAACTCAATCATATTTCAACATCAAAAATCAGTTTTTATGAGTTCGAACCTTGTTTTTCATGCCAAACCTACTGTTCGAAATTAACATTTACAAAACTTATCGAAACTTCATTTTCATCTCACAACGACATCAAAATACGCCCAGCTAACTTATTTCCGTCAACTAATCAACCCATTCACAATCTATTCTAACCAACGCAAGTGTCGGACCTCATCACATATAATATACGAAATCAAATTAAGAACGAAACAATAAAATAAACATAACTAGGATACTTACAACAATACACAAGGTGTTGGTTCCGGCTTTCTTTGTGGTTCGAACCACGGATGCAACCCAAACATATGACCCGAATCGTTTTCGACAAAACCCACTTGATCATATCACTAATCTAACCTTTTTAAACACCTCTTTAACCCGAAATTATTTGAAACTAACCCGAACTCTAACCCATAAAATACTCATTGCATGTGTTATTTTATTGCGTAGATGTGTAGGAAATGAATATAGGATTCGGAAAATATAGGTTGATTATTGTGCATGTGACTTTTTTCGGCGACACGGCGGTTTCCGATGACTGGAAAACTTTTCGGTTGGTGGTGGGATGGTGGCAACCGGCGGTTCAAAGAGGAGAGGGGGAGAGAAAATGTTTTGGTAAAGAGTTTATAAGTGTGTGTGTGGTGACTTATATAGAAAACAACTTTGACCCTTTGGCACTTTTGGTCCTTCCTTCTTATTATTCTTTCAAAATTAATACAAAGGTTATTTGTTTCGTCATTAAAGTCGACCAAAACTCGAGATTATACTTCCGTGACTAAATTTATTTTCGTCACACTAAATTTAATTTAAAACTTTTAATAAAATATTAACTCTCGTCAAAAATAAAGTTTTGACTCGGTTTCGACTATCTCGGGACAAGGACGAAAAATACAAATTGTTACCATAATAATAAAAAAAATAGTAACGAAGTGCGTCGAATTTTTTTTCTACGTTGCTTAAAACGTTTAACGAACGTGCGGTCAAACGTCGACTCGCGAAATGTTAAAAATAAATATTTTAAATTTCCGTTCGTAATAAGATACGAAAATAATTATTTACGACAAATAAAATTTAAATGTCGACGTTCGCTCACATGAATTTATAATATAATAATAATGATGCCGAATTCGCGTTTGTCATACGCGTCGTGAAACTCGGGTTGTTACATTCCACCCACCTTAAGGGAGCGCGGTCCCCGTGCTCGTCCTTTCTCATTCGTCTTAGTTTCTCTTACGGTGAGACGGTTTTCTCAATATTGAACGGACTCACATGCTCGAACGCGAAAATCGATCGATATAATCTCATTTTGACTATTCCGGAGGAAAGGTCAACAAAACAAATGATAATTCATATTAGTAAAAATCACAAATATAGTTACCATTGCTCTTATTATAAGAGACAAAATGCTTTGCTATATATATATATATCCGGGAAAAACATGAATCGCGTCGTTTTCAAATGAAAGACTTTAAACGAAAGATCAACCCAAATCTCAGTTTGGTGATCAATTTAACGGAACAAAACACACATCCTCACGCAAAACTAAAACATACGTCGCTAATTAAAACCAAAATAGACGTCAATAATCAAAACTGATATGTATTTATATCATTATCCAGAACCAAAATACACATGTCGCCCTTCCGGTCTCATTTAATAATGCCCCACCGGTTGAGAAAAAATATTCCAGAGTACATAAGACCCCATCAAACGCCTTATAGCATAAAAATCATATATTCAATTAAGCACATAATCGCTTATTCGTCATTTTAAAATGACTCTATATTTCTACCTAGCTTATCATCACGCTTAGCAAAACTCATGCTTTCTTTTTATAAGTTTTAGCAAAATAACCGCGCTTACTTGTTGGAAAGCCTCAGAAATGGCTATGCTCATCACGCAGTTCATACCCAACTGATTAGATCGACTATTATACCGAGCTTGCCGAATGGACATGCTTCTTGGTAATAACCTCGACTAATTCACGGTTAGGTTTTAGCCGACCATAGTCATGCTCATGTGCTAACATGCCACAACCGACAATGGTCTACCAGGCTTACGTACCTCTCAAATCAACCTTCATCTTCATTTGGGTAAGTATACCCACATACTCACGTCTTAAGCCATATCACGGCAACACAAAAGCGTTCCAAACACTTACTACCATTCAAGAGCACATAGCACATAAGACACATAAAACATATAATTCAGCGGCGATAGTCCCGCTAGAAAACACATATTATCGAAAGACAAATTGAAAACAATCAAGAAAACAATTGAGCATCATGGGCTCGTTGCTCGTTCGATAAAAATAAAAATTTCAACGTTTAGGCACCACGACTATTATAGTCGACTCGGCCCTAAAGCATCGCATCGAATCTTAGACGACTCAACTAATCAAGTCGAGATAATTAAACACATTCCTATTTTGATACCGTTCGGCTTAAGGCGTTAGCTACTTCGATCGTTCCTCCATGATGGAAACAAATGTTACCATTCAGCTGGAATCTCTAATCTTTTTGCTTTTTTATATGCACACAAAGTCGTTACGTCCAGGAGTAAAGATCACTAACCTTAAATTAGGTGTCGCTTAGTGCCTTATTTTAATCCTTGACGACATTAGGTATACTTGAAACTATACTACCACGACATTCCATTTCGGGGAAAGAAGTCTTCTTCACGGCCATCAGTTGATACATCAAAGGCAACATACATCCAATGTAGGAGAAATCTTCTCCATTTCTCATTTCCAACCTCGGGACTAACCATCTCAGCTTCCACCCACCTTAAGAATCTTGCAACTCCAAGAAGATCCCTTCTCAGTGTCGGTATCTGATTTCTTGGTATCTCCTCATCTAACCACCTCATAACTTCTCCATGACTTTCGGGTATGTCTACGTGTCCATGCTCGATGGCACTTTATACCTTTACTAATTCTCGAGAAATTATCGTTACATGACATACAACATCCAATCTCCACTTCCGACTACTGGTCTATATCACTAGGACCTAGACCTTATTACGTTCCTAGATACACTCATTCCGGACAAATACCGTTGGCATTTTCTCTCCGGAATGACTTGGTCAAAACGACTCGCATGAGACTCTCTCCATGCAGTCAGTAGGAGTAAGGTTACTTGCATAAAAATCTGTAGCAGGGTAAAAATATTTTCTCCTTCCGGAAGCTTGACCCAAGCATTTATCCCAATTATCAAGCGTTTTAATGGTGACGATTTACCCGACATAGCGTGGTTCTTCCTAAATTATGCATAGTTGATCAGGTTATGCATAATTGAGGACCAAATGACATCATGTACATCCTCGTCAAAATGTTTCTTTTTCATATGCTACACGCGTAAGTCATTTTCTCGGTATAAAAAAATAAAAATAAAAATAAAACATGATTGTTTTTAAAGAAAAGAAGATAGCATCATTCCATCTTCCATTCTTATTATTTAATTTAAAAAAAAGAGGATTTGTTTGACACCACATGGTCAGTTTATGAAATTTAGAAAACACATTTTTCCATTGTCCACACAAACAGTTTGTACAACAAAATCAATATGATTCGCGCAACGACATTTGTTCAACACACAAATTCGTTATTGCAATTCACAGTTTTAAAATTATCAATTCACAAAGCATCATTAAATACAGTTTGGTCAACGGTCACAACAAGTTTCAAAATAATACCCACTCATGGATAATGCAAGCAAGTAACATACACATGCAAAAGATTAGCCAATTGAAGTCACCCAACACTCGGGGTCAAATCAATCTCTCACAAGCCGAATACCTCGGGGGTAACCACGACCTCCAGGCTTCACTCATAGTACAACCTATACAATGACACCTCCTCAATCTGGGGGTATACACGTACAACAAAATCCCAAAATTACAAATCGCCGGTTCTAAGACCGATACATCAATCAGACAATTCTAAGTTTGTAAGACATAAAAGCACATATACCATAACCTCTCCTAGACTTCTAAATCAAAAGTAATAGCTAAAGAGTGCACAATTACCACGCCGGCGATAAGATAAAACTCTGAGGCAACAATAGCCTCAATCCAATAAACCTAAATCTTGCAATCCTCCTACTTACTAGTCTGTGGACGATAAAAGTATAAGGTTTTTGTCTACGGAAAGTATTTCGAGTTTAATTTATAGAAACATAGGGCCCACTGCCCAGAAAATTTTGGTTCCAAGATGAAATTACCCTTTTACCCCTATTTATCAAAGTCGTCATTTTCCAAAATTTTATCGCTCCACTAAACTGAGTGTATCTCCTAAACTGTACGTCCACAAAAAAAACCAAAACGACCGCTCAAATCTAAGTTTGTTCAATATCTAGAACTTACAGTTTTACAAATTTTAGTGTTGCTATATAAACATTTGGACTTATTAAACATTCAAACTCTGGTCTTAATTTTTGACTAGTTTTGCCATTTCGGCGATATCTCATTCGTCGGCCGTCGATATGACTCCACCCGAATTCCTACATTTACCTAAGAGGTTTCTATACCTCCTAATCTAATTGCCCAGGTCTTCATAGACCAAAAATATTTTTAAACGTACCCAACAAGCTGCTATCTCAAAGCAGTCCTCAAAGAAATTTTGCCAAATTTTTGTAATTTACAAAAATGAGCGTAATTTGAAATTTATTGATGATTTTGATGTGAAACCAATTGGAGGTAATAGCCCTAAGAGTCTTCTACAGGTATCATAATTTTCTTTTGAGAAGTTAATAAAAAAATATGGAGTTATACCCCTTTTCCCAAAAGTGTTTCAGATTTGACTAGTTTTAGTAAAACGACGATATCTTACTCATTCGGAGGAGATACGACCCTATCCAAAGAACCACATACACCTTAAACATGTACCAACATCTCAATTGGCTTTCTCAGGTGCCGTAAGACCACAAATAATTCACAATCAATCCCACAACCTGCTGGTTATAAACTGCCGTAAAATCTATTTCCAAATCCAACCAAACACCATTTTAATTCCTCTAAACGCCAATACAAAGCCATACCCAATGACTTAACACTCTTTCGAACACATCAACTCATGGTTTTCTAGACCCAAATGTTTCAAGACTTACTAAGTAGAGGTCGACACGAAAGAATCAAAACACAACACACCAACTTTATTCGAAGGCTTCAAAGATAGTCGTTTCCAGATGACACGTAACGCGGGAATAAGTTAATAGTCATTTTCCCAAAACAATGAGGGTTCATGGGATGACATATAAAAGTCACACTCCCATCAACCGAAAAATCTCAAAACAATAGGTTACGAAACAACATATGCGATTCAAAAGCAATGGGAAATTGTTCGAACTCGGAGTCGAACAACAAATCCCCCAATGGGATCGACAAACTACGACGAATCAACATCATCAAAAGATGAAAAGCAAAGTCGCGAAAAAGTTTCGAAGATAATCATATAACAACGATGTTCTCATCATGTATCAAAATGATTTTTATCATATCGCATCGAAATGTTTAAAGAAATTAAACTCTTCGCAAAAAGCGAATATCAAAATATACTCTTTAATTATATGGCATATTCATTCAAATCTTTCAAAAATTTATCAGATATACTCTCTAATTATATGACATATTAATCCAAATCTTTTGAAAATATATCAAGAGATACTCTATAATTATTTTAAAAATATATCAAGATATACTTCATACATATTCATCCAATTATGACCAAATCTAAAAAGTCACGGTTTCAAGCTGTATGCAACTGAAAGAACGACTTATACAACAAATTTATCTCGAGGGTTTTAAGCTTTTTGGTTTGCAACATCTAATTTTTATGGTTTGGGTTGAATGCAAAATTAAGTTAAAACACACTAACACAGACTTATGGGGACTGTTGTCTATGCTGCAAATAAGGTAGCTATATAGTTGCATTGTTTTAATGTTTCATTCAATCTTAGAAATTTTATAACCGATATATAAAATTAATTTTCCTATTTGATTGCATGAAGGAATGAAGAGTGCTCTTAGTGAAAAAAAGCCCAAGGTTGTGTTTGTTTGTAACACCCCCAAACTACGATACATAGCGGAATACAACATTTGGGGTGCTACTTCATAATACGTGCTCACGAGTCCCAGTAAACGTTCAAAGATACGTTTATAAAACACACTTTATTTCATTTTTAAGAAAAATCAGAGTTACATAGGTCCCAATGCCAACACGACTTAGTTTAAAACATTAATTTATCTCATGACACTAATTCACCGAGACACCGTCCTTGATATCCGCGTTCCGTCCCATCCGAGCCATCAACAGCAACTAACCTGAGATACATGCTTAAAAAGGTCAACAAAACGTTGAGTGAATTCATAAAGTTTACAAATAACAGTTAGAACGCATATTTGGTTCAACAAAACATATAACATTGCTCGTAAGACAAGTTATAAAAATAATGATTTTCAACTAAATGAGCTCGTGTACCGAAACTTAACACATTCATCCCGTAGGATAAAATTATGTCCGAGAAGTATGCCACTTCTCCTAATATTAACTACAAAATGTTCGTTACAAGGTGCTCACAACTGATTCAAACCCCGGACAGGGTTGTCAAACCCAATAGATCTATTTAATGCATTAGCGTTCACCTGCAACTAATGGTCACACAGTAAAAGGCATATACTCAATAGTGAATGGAATCATATTTAGTATCAAAACATATTGGGTTCTCATTTTCATAAAACAGCAAGTATCCTCCTCGCGGGTTTAAAAATATTTAGAACATTCAAAAGCTAGGCTATGAACTCACCTTGATCGAAGCCGAAGATTAAATTACCGAAACAATCACGAACTACTTGACGACGAGCTCGACCGTAACCTATAATTTATGTCGTTCGATTATTATACCGTAAGATACGATCGGATAGTGCGCGCATCGCAGCTATCGAAATAGTATAAATATACATACACATGTGATGAGAAATCCATTTGCGCGTCCTAGATCCTAAACTTCATATAATTGAGTTACGATCATTCTTTCATTTATATTATATTTCACTCAATCAAAAACTTTCTATTTTAGGAAACTTTCTATTTTAAGAAAGTTACAATATCGAAAGTTATTAAACATTTTGTTTGTAAGATCTCAGTCTTCTAAATATATATCTATGATAATATGTTATTATACCTCCGTCGAACCAGCGACAGTCATAAACTTGGTTATTAATTACCAGTATCGGATTATGTCCCGTGACGTTTACGAAAAGTTACATTTTAGAAATGTAATTCATTGATAAAATCGTTGAAGCAAAATTGCAGTACGGCGAAAATAAGATATCGTGTATTATTTTTATAAACATCTGATATGTTTAGTACAACTTTGACACATCTAAAGTCAACGTTGGACTTTATTTGACTTTGACTTTATGTATATATATATATATATATATATATATAATTATTATTAGATCTGACCCGCTCAAAACAACCCGTTATATCACATTTTCATGTCTCGGACTCTAAAGAGAATTTATGCAAAACGACATTCCGGATAACTTTTTAGTTTTAGCCGAGACCCGAAACTCGACAGAAAATAACCAAAATGCCCCTGCAAGTTTCTGCAGGAAGTATGACACCTTTAATAAAAATGCAGATTTTGACTTTGGGTTTTGACCCGTTTTTACTCGATTTTAAAACTATCAAGCCTCGCGGCAAAGTAAAACGTCATTCTGAGCAACTTTCGTGCGTCGCCGGAAGGCCAAAACGGACTCGAAAGTGCTCAAAATGGGCGTTTAAAATCCTGACAGCAACTAGCATTTTGCAATAGCTGTTGGAAAGATTTTTAAGTTTTCAAATCTTGTTTACGCCGTAACTTCTTCGTTTTTAGGAGTTACGGGGCGTTCGAATTACCGAAACGCTCGTAAAAATACCCTCTACCAAATTTTCTAAACCAAAATCTCGACCCTCATTTTCCGCGCCAAAGTTTCTGATTAGAATGTATACGTTACAAAACACGCCAAAATTCATTTTTGACCAAAAATTCCATTCTCTAATATTCAACTCGCTCATCACCAGAGCAACAAAATCAATCACTGATCCGACGCAAGATCCACGATTTCCAATCACATGCAACCGATCGAATAATCCAATCGAATCCACGAAATAAATAAGGTGTGTGGGGGTGGTTGTGGGGTGGGGGGGGGTGGGGGGGGGGGGGGGGGGGGGGTGATATTGAAGGGGCAATATATATTGGGGTTGGAGGGGGAGGGGGGGGAATAATGGTAGGTGGATGTTTATAGACAATACTAGTAAATAAAAATAAGTAACAAAGCTGATCAACTAAATCGAAACAGGGGTTCGGCGTTGGTTTAAACATTGTTGGTTGTACGCGGCTCGAACAAAACCAAAACACGTATAACACAAAATTGGTTAAAATATAACAATTACATAATATTACGAATTTCTATAACCTCTTGACAACACCCTTTTTCAATCAAAACACTGAATTAAACCCTAATAATGATAGAAAAAATAAAAAAAAAAAAAAAGAAAAAGAAAAAATATATAAAAAATAAAAAAAAAAAAAAAAAAAAAAATAATAAAAAAAAAAAATAAAAAAAAAAAAAAATAAAAAAAAATAAATAAAATAATAATAAAAAAGAACAAAAAGAAAAATAAAAAATAATAGATAAATAAAAAAAAAAATAAAAAAGTAAATTTTTTCTTCAAAACCCATAGCATGTAGAATTTATTATATGGAGACGTTGCCTTAATGAGATGATTAAAATTTTGGTATTGATTAAATGCAGGTTGAAATTGACGGAACTGGGGTTTTTAAGTGGGTGGTGCGGTACGGAAGGTGTAGGAGGAGAGGACAAGAGAAATTTTTTTGTAAAAGAATTATAATGTGTGGGGTGTTAGTATTTATAGAAAAGAAGTTTAGGAACTTGACACTTCTAGTCCTTGATCTTTCAAAGCTTTATAAAATATAACACATAAGTGTTAGTTTCGATCCATAACTGGCCATAGGCTCGGGATTATATTTTCGTGACTAAATTTATTTTCGTCACACTTAATTTGGTTTAAAATATTTAATAAAAATATTAACTCACGTCAAAATAAAGTTTTAACTTGGTTTCGACTAACTCGGGACGAGGACGATAAAATACAAGTTATCATCATAAAAATAAATAACAAAGCGCGTCGAAATTTCTACGATGTTCAAAACGCTTAGTGATCGCGCGGTCAAACGTTGACTCACGAAACGTCAAAAATAAAAATTTCTAAATTCCGTTCGAAATAAAATACGAAAATAATTATTCGCGACAAATAATTTTTAAACATCGACGTTCGCTCATATGAACTTATAAAATAACAGTTATGACGTCAAATTCGCGATCGTCATCCGCGTCGTAAGTCTCGGGTTGTTACATTGTTCTTGGTGAGTTCCTCCATTATAAGTTAAAGGATCTAAACGTTGATGGCCTAAAATTAAATATATTCTCCCCTCGTCCCATAAAAATTTGTAACAGTTAATCCGTCACATAGTTTATGAGAAGCATTTTATCATTAAATAAATGTTTAGATATACTTCACTAACATGCATCTTATTTTTTGCTCATTTTAAACTGAGCAGGAGGCCCGTGCAGTGGTAAGGGTGCCTGACTTTTTAATCAAGAAAACCCTAATATACACGAACCCTAATACCCAAAACCATCCTCTTCATCGGTAGAGTTAGAGGTAATACTCACAATGTCCATATTTATTTATTTATAGTACGTACGTTGTGCCATTAATTTTTGCTCCTAATATTTTGCGTATTGCCTATTGCCTTTAGCCCTTTACTCCTAATATTCTTCTTTTAGCTAAGTTATGCTACCTTTTTATTCGCTAGGTAACTGATTTGAGTTATAAAATTGTAATACCTGATATGATTACAAATTGGTTGTGTGATCGAAGTGATAATTTGATGAAATTTTAAAAAATATTAGAAATTAAAACAGACTCTTTTGGATTTTTGGTCGATAACTCAACCACTTCTATTATATGTATGTAGTTTGTCACATATTAAAAAATATGTTATTCTCTTTTTCATTCTATAAGATCAAAGAGCGCTCCAAACAGAATATAAGGTTGGAAAAGATAGAATTGAAGCATGAACAACATTGGTGCCAATTAGTTATCTTCTCTCCATTTATATATTTTTTACTATCTGTATTAGTTCATTGATGTATTTTTGGTTTCCAGCTTCCACAGTCGTTTAACTGTTTATATATTGTTTTAGGAGTCTATACCAAGACCAATTGCTCCGATATATGTGGCTGTGATTGGATCGACCGTTGTACTTTTATCCTTAAATCGTTCTTATGATGACGAGACTGCCATGAAAAAGCTTGAGGAAGCTATCAAAAGTGTTCAAATGGATGGCTTGAAGTGGGGTGCATGTACTTACGTTCATCTTTCATTTGTATTTGTACATGTTGGCTTTTGTAGGATTCTTTTACAAGCACATTCTAAAGCATGGGTAATCACCATAATTGTACAGGTATTTATTGTATATATATTTTATTTATATTTGAACATGTTGACTTTTTATCATAAAAAGAGAATGAGTTATGGTTGCGATACTCTATTCATGTTCTCATGATATTTGATGCTGCAATTAAGGTACTTTTCTGACATTTATTTATTGTTTGTTTATCGTAAGTGAACTTTCTTTCAGCATGATGTCTTTTCTTTAAGGTACCTCTACAAACTATTGCATATTTGTATCGCAAAGTAACCGTGGCATATTTATTACACATTGTACTCCGATCATTCTTCGGCATGTTTATGAAGTTAAGGTTGTCAACTATTATTGATGATTCTTCTAAATCCAACGCTTGTGTACAAGAACGGGAACTAATATCACGCGTCTTTGACAAAAAGTTTTATGAAGTTGAAAACCCGTCCAACACGCGGGTTATGTACTTGATATATATATATATATAATATATATATATATACTCTATATAATATATAAGTATATATAAAATTATATGTAATAATGGATATGTATATTATATATGTATATGTATATGTACTAATGTATACATGTAATATGTATAATGTTACATGCGTATATGTACATGTATACAGTATATAAATACACAAGTATACATGTACATGTATACTTATGTAACATGTATATGAGAGGTATACTGGATAGAATGGTACTCCTTGTACAATGTATATGTATACATGTATATGTATAAGTATACAAAGTATACATGTATCTATGTAATACATGTATACATTATATTGTCTAAACATGTATACATTATATTGTCTACATATACACATATATATGTATAACAACCGCTAAACTTTAGTTCATGTACAAAACAAAAAAAGAAATGAATGATTCTATTTTTACACAAACCACGGCTAACCATATGAAACTAACCGACAGAACATTGTCTTAAAGACAAAAAAGTTTTATAATTGAACCCGCCAACAGGCGGTTAGTACGTGATATATATATAATAATATAATATATATATAAATATATATAGATATATATATATAGTATATATAGTATATATATATAATTGGTGATGTATATGTATAACTATATGTATCTATATGCTTAGGTATAACAGGGTACATGTAAAATCGTACGATGTACATGTATATAGTACAAATGTACATGTAAATATTGTACATGTACATGTATAATATGTATAGAAATATACATATACATGTAGATATAAGAAACAAGTACATTGATATCATATATGTACATTTACATGTATATATTTATATATAAGATACATAAACATGATAAATATAGAGAACAGTATATTAATTTATAGATACATATACATGTATATATAGATACATATAAACATTGAATAAATATAATATACATATAACATATATTATATAATATACTATATACAGAATACTATATATATATATATATATATATATATATACATATATATGCACTTGCCTACTAACTTTATTTTGTAGCACACATCTATATCTTGATTCCTTGGTTCCCCAAACAAGGGGAAGCATATACCGAGGGGGAGCACTTGCAAGCGCTCTACTCATTTAGATGACATCGAACTTCTCTATCATCGATTGGTAATTTATTATCCATTATCCATTTTTAAGAGTACAATATACCAGAAATCAATTACTAAGGGTATACAATTGAGCAAGGGAGCTCAGAAGATTAAGTGTAAAATATCATCAGTATAAAACCATGATGATAGAAACTTCATTAGGATGATGCAAGCTTACCTTTATAGGTAGATAGGATCAAGGATTGTCAAATAAGATGAAGAGTTCATTCACACTCTAAATACTTTACCTCCTCCACCTCAAAATCACCCTCAACCTTAAGAAAACCACCTCAACCTTATTTCTCATGTTTTCTTCTCATTCCTCTAATATATACACTTATGAAGCAACTACTTTTCCATGTATCTTCAAACCTATACAACCCGAAGATCTACTATCAGCTCCTTTCCGACTTCTCATATCTCTTAACATTTTCGAAACTATCCAAGCAACACATAATCACTTTCCACTTTATTTCTTCAAACCTTCTCCTAAACCAACAAACCTATATACTCGGAGACACCTACCGTCCTTCTCCATGTCTTTTACTAAAACCTCCAACCTAGCATACTCCAACCATTAGTCACATAGTATATGTAATATATAGATACATAGAACATGTAATATAATACATATCCAAGTATGATATAAATACATATACACTATAAATATACATATACTATATAGTATATACACTTGTCTACTAACTTTGTTTTGTAGCACACATTCATATCTTGATTCCTTGGTGCCCTAAACAAGGGGGCATACATCGAGGAGGAGCACTTGCAAGCGCCCTACTCATTTAGATGACATCGAACTTCTTGAGCATCGATGGTAATTTATTTGATCCATGGATCCGTTAGAGTCAGATATACAAAAATTGCAATTACTAATGGGGAGACAATAAAGCAAGGGAGACTCAAAGATATGTGGGTAAATACATAGAGTTGATAAACGCATGATGATGAGAAGAACTTCATTAGGATTATGCAAGCTTACCTTTATATTAGACAAGGATCAAGGATTGTCAAATAAGATGAAGAGTTCATTCACACTCTAAATACTTTACCTCCTCCACCTCAAAATCACCCTCAACCTTAAGAAAACCACCTCAACCTTATTTCTCATGTTTTCTTCTCATTCCTCCAATATATACACTTAGAGCAACTACCTTTTCCTTATTCCTTCAACCTATACACCCGAAGTATCTACTTTCATCTCTTTCCTACTTCTCATATCTCAAAACATTTTCTAAACTATCCAAGAAACACATAATCACTTTTACCTTTATTTCTCATAACTTCTCCCTAAACCTCAAACCTATATACTCGGAGCACCTACCTCTTCTCATGTCTTTTACTAAAACCTCCAACCTACATACTCAACCATAATTCACAATAATAAGATATTTTTGCTTCAACAAAAGGGGAGACAGGAGAGTGTAAACGAGATAACTTTAAAACCATTACAATGTTTTAGGTGTTACGATAATTTGTCAGCATCAAAAAAATAAACAAAAGGGGGAGATTGTTAGTTCAAATATTATGATATTTAATCTATACGATCTCTTTATATTTTGTTGATGACAAACATGTAACTTGTAATATGTAACATAAAGTGCGCAAGTTACTCGTAGTCACATATTATCAATGCATACTTGCATCTACATCTCTCGACGTCTCAAGTCTACATCAACACTGAAATAAGTTTTTGTCTTAAACTTTATATTTTTATAAATATAACAAAACTATTTCTCAAAAATTATTTAGACAAATTATTTTTGAATTATAAAGAAATATTTTATTTGGTAATTATTTTGAATTTCAAAATCTGGTCATTTCCCCCTAAAACAAGTGTTACTTTCACCAGATAAACATTTCACCACAAGAAGACAAAAACAGGAGCGTATGTCGGGGCGGCCCTCGTAAATACAACGGTCCCCCCGGCGGCCCCCTAATATATCTGGGGGCCGCCACTTTCAGACATACAGTTTTTAGCTCTTATAAATAGTGGGTCATTTCCAACTATTTTCACAACCTTTTGCATAGATTTTTTTAGTTCTTTCTCTCTCTATATCTCACTAAATCTTTCTAAACTCTTTGATCGTTTAACTTGTTTAATCTTGTTTAAATGTGATTCAATCTTCTATCCTTTCCTTCTTTCCTCAAGTGCAAGAAAAGAACTTCGGTCATCTTTAAGATCCGAAGTTATGTAGTCTAGTTAGTCCATTTGTAACATTTGTTACATCTAGATCGAGTCCATGTCTTTCAATCTTTAGTAGTGTGTAGATCCAAATGATGTATATATTTAGATGGGTTGATTGTGGGTTGGTTAGTATTTTAGGCCTTAAAATACATTGGTGAAGTGGTAGGTTAGTTCTAGCTAAGATTAGGACTCGACATTTAGCTTAGTGTCAGAAAATAATGTAAGCGACCCGGTTTATGTGTTTAGGCCATAAAACACAAGGTTTGTTATGTTCGGCCATAAAACATAACGGGTTTGATTGTACCCGAAGAAGAACTTGACATCTAGCTTAGTGTCAGAAAATAATGTAAGCAAGGCTATAAGGTTTTCTTCGCTGAATGGAGCTCTGTTATTATGCGAAGTGAACTACGGAGTTGATACTCGGGGAGTGGTAGGTAGGCGAAGAGTAGCATCATGACCGAACCACTATAAATCCATCGTCGTCCGTTTGCATTCCTTTTACTTTACTCATTTAACGCATTTTATTTACTTTCTCTTTAAGCTTTTATTTACTTTATCGCTATTTTGTTTAACTTTTTTGTTTATATTTGCATTGTGTTCATGATTGTGTGGATACTTGTGTATATTGTGTTACTTGTGATTGTGTAGTACTTTGTAGTTAATATCGTGGTTGAGCTTGTATTGTTAAGATATGCGCTAGTTGTTGTAACTATATTATCGGCACTTTTCATATTGCGTCTAACTTCATTGGTGATTTGATACGAAAGATCTAGTATAAAAACATCTGCCGGAGGCGGTCCCCTAAATCAGGTGGCCCTTTGATTTATCCAGCTGGCCCCTATATATTTATAGGACCACCGGCAGTGAGTTTTGTAGTGACTAATCTAAAGTTTTTTTATAAAGGAAAGGTATTCACCCCCCCCCCCCCCTCTACGGTTTCCACATATTGAAATGTACATAAGTCATTAAGAAAATTTAGAAATGACATGTTTTGAAATGTTTAAACTCTTGCTCGAACTTCATTTACACACCCGTGTCAATGTTAATCGATATTTCTAGGTACTAAATGTTATCGATTCCAAGAGACATTTCGAGAAGATTCTTTTTGTTATTTTTGAAATTTTTTGATTTTGTATTTTGTTTTTATAGATTTTATATTTTTTTATTTTCTTTTTGTTGGTTTTATATTTTTGTATTTTCTTTTTCAAATATATTTATAAATCAAAATAAAGAGAAAAATAATAATATTTACAAGTCAAAGTTTCCATCAGCAGTGACAGTTGTTGTTAGAGTTAAAGTAGATGAAGTTGAATCTCGTTGTTATTGATGTTTATTGGATGCATCAGCAGTTTTAACAGCAGAAGACTTTGAAACAACTTGATTTTCTCCTTTGAAATATTCGTCGAACAAAGGACCGAATAGACTTTCCAACTCTATTATTGATTTCATAACTATCATGTCTGTTGTGGAAATTTTGTTGACATTGTGTTACGAGGCTTGAACTGTTTTGTTCAAACGTCATTGCAATTTCATCATTTGTGAATCCACTGTGACACTGGTTTCTGAGATATCAGCTTTTTCAGCAACCATACTCTGAGATTTTCCTGCTTGACATTAAATGAAGTATCCTCTGCACTGAAATCAATTCTTTGTTTCTGCTGACCAGTGAGTGATGTACCTGCGCTTAAATCCGTAGTTTGTTTGCATTCATAAATATTGAGGATATCTACATTTGAACCATGTGTGGTTTACTGTCATCCTTGCTTGTACAAGACGCAAATATCTTTCCTGTTGGAATCCACCTAAGACCAATAGTTTTGAAAATTCTACCCGTGGGTTTCCACCTAAGATCAGATCTAGGAGATGTTTTCTCATACACAACGAAAGTCTTATTAGGAGAAAATATATGTCATGTGAAGATCTTTCCTACAGGTTTCTGAGTATGACTTTTCTGTTCTACGGGTTT
Organism: Tanacetum coccineum; assembly: GCA_026074375.1. Lineage (NCBI taxonomy): Eukaryota > Viridiplantae > Streptophyta > Magnoliopsida > Asterales > Asteraceae > Tanacetum > Tanacetum coccineum. The sequence goes on along the minus strand of BQNB010038224.1, from coordinate 4,720 downwards.
GTTACTGTTTCTTAGTCTTATTGGATTGAATCGTAGCATGAGAATTCACTTCTTTTAGGAATTTTGTTATACAATCATCATGGTTTGCATTAAAGACACACTTATGACATGTAGAACAAACAAAGTGTTTGGAATATGAGAAAGAATTAGAATTCTTAGAGTGATCTGCTATGGGTACAGCCGCTATCATTACGAAACTACTCTTAGATACATGCAAACTCCTAGTTGAGTGATTAGTGCTCCTAGGTTTTGGTTTGAGTTCCTACTCTTAGATACATGCAAACTACTCTTAGATACATGCAAACTACTCTTAGAAATCTAGCAGAAGGCATCACACTAGTTTTTGAGTTCCTATCTCTTTCTTGTGTATTTTTCCTAGCATCATCTAGATAGTGATTATGAACCGTGTCATTTAAACTAAATCTTGGCATGTTCTTAGAACTATTCCTATATTCGCTAGATGCAATCATATGATCAGGTTTTTCAAAAATGGATTCTCTTCCCTTAAGCAAATAGTGTTGAGATACTGGTCTTAACAAATTCTTATTCACATCAACTTGAGAGGAAAACCATTGTTTTAACATTTGAGGCCTTTTAGATTTAAACGCATTCGGTTGTCTAACAACTGGTTGGTTTTTAGTGATTGTAAAACCGGTTTCCCCAAGACTGATATTTTAGCAAACTTAGTATCTACACTATTTCCTTTTAACTTCCTTAAGTCATTTTTTAAAGCAGCAATTGCAAAAACCTTTTCATGAATCTGAGCTTTTAAATCAAATTACTAGCAAGCAAAGAAGTTGTCTGTTTTATAGTCTTAGATCTCGTAATTTTAATAGAATCATACAAATATTTGTAATGCTTTTTCAGCATCTCATTTTCCATACGTAATTTAGCCACACTATGTTCTAATTCGATGTTCATTGTTTCAAGTACATCAATTTCCTTTTTAATCTTGGCTTTATTACTTGTTTCATTCAAAAATTCACCATGTTGCCCGGATTTTAAAGCTTGATTTTGATATTTAAGTTCGAGAGAAATACAATGTGCTTCCATTCTTGAAAAATCTTTTTGAAATTGGGCAACAGTCTTTTTGAGTAAAATATTTTCATATTCGAGTGATTGTTTTGAGTATTCAGTTGTCTGGTTATCAGGTGATGAATCAAGCATAGGACTTTTAACTTGACATTGTTCAGGATACTGGTCAACCCTACCTCTATTAATGATTTCAGGTTGCTTAATATGTTGTTGTCCTATAGCAAAGATATTACATTCAGCAGTCAATTGTACCTCAGCCATTGGCTCTTCGTCATAAATGGGTTTGATATCTGCATCATCAGCATCTGTATCATTCCTTGACCTGTTGTTGTCATCTTGCAATTCTGATTCTGTTCCACTGATTTCTGTGACAACCAAATCATCATCTACTGCTTTACCCGTATCAATCTTACTCTCTTACATCTGCATCTGTCTTTTATTCACCCTTCTATCATACTGTATTTGATGACGTGTTCTTTCAGCAACGGACTTCTTGACATTACCCATGTGTTGGAGTAGTGTATCTCTGAAGTGTTTAACCTCGATTCCAGTGTATTCAACAAAGTACTTGTCTGTCATTTGACTGTCATAATCCAAAGTAAACTTCGAATCGATGAATTGCTGAAACTGTTTGTTGATCACCCAAAAGGCTGCCATGGATCCATCTTCTTGAAATTCATCTTTTTCAAGTTGCTTTTGTAGTTGATCTACGTTGAGAAGCATCGTACTTGTGAAAGTCTCATTATCTTGACCAAAGAGTGACATGAATGCCCGTTTAAATCCATGTTCGATACGAGTGCCTTTTAAGTCTTCTTTAGAAAGAACTTGAAGGTGTGAATGAAGAGATCGAAAATATGCCATGCATCTTTCTTTTGCTTTTGACATCTTGTATTTGATTGCATGCACATCTTTTGTTTCAGAATTCAAGCTGCTTTCCTTTACTAATTTGCTAGATGCAGTCTCTGTATTACTATCTTCTTTCTCAGAACAAGTGTTTTGTATGACAACTAAATCAACTTTCAATGAATCAACATTCAATGCTTGAGTTGGATTTGAATGATCTTCTTGTGTTTGCATCAACTTCTATTGTTTCAATAATTGTGGAGTTCGTTGTTAATGAAGAATTATCTCAAGCATGTATTTCCTAATGGAATCCATGTTACAGATCATTGCATCTTTGATTGAGCATCAAATCTTGTATATTTCTGCACACGCTCTTTGAATTCTGAATTGAAAGCATTTTCAAACGTTGTTCTGAGTTTTGTCAAAATAGTCTTGCAATCAGTCTGAGAAAGTATATCTTTGGTAAGACGTTGTTCTAGTAAATCCAAGTCTTGCGAGAATGTTCTCTCGAAGATAGGCATGGTACCAAGATCTTGTAAAGTTTCTGTGAGAAACTTGAATTGTGACTTGACTTCTCTAAGACTGTTCATGCATCTACTTCTTGACAGTTGTGTCTTCTCTTGAACTTTAGAAATTAAACACAAAGAAACCGTGTCATTATGAAGAACACTTGATGTTTGAGTTTGTAAATTGGTATTGGTATATGACATTTTGATGTTGTGAATGGATATCAGATCTTAAGTAGGTAAAGTGGTTGAAGTTGTGGTAAAACGAATACAATTAACGTCCACGGGATTTTACAAGTCTATGATTAAAACCGAGAAAAGAATTAAGTCTTTCGCGGGATTTTGCAAAATCAATAGAAAATCGTAAATGTAAATTGATTTAGATTAGGGTTTGTTTGAGTTGAATTAAATTTCTTTTAAGTCTTGAGATTTGTTTAGTTCGGTTTCTATTAAACTTGACTAGTTCGGTGGTCTCTGAAATCAACTAGTTCAGTAGTCTTTGAAAAAACAACTAGTTCAGTGCTTCTTAGATGACTAGTTCGGGTATCTCTGAAGATGACTAGTTTGGGTATCTCTGATGTAGACTAGATCGGCACTCACTGAAGATTAACTAGATCGGCACTTTGAAACCCACAACTAGTTCGGCACTGACTAGTTTGGCACACACTACAAGTAACTAGATCGGCACTGACTAGATCGGCACACACTACAACTGACTAGATCGGCACTGACTAGATCGAAACTAACTAGATCGGCACGCACTACAACTGACTAGATCGGTACTGACTATGTCGGGAATCCAAGAATCACCTCACTTCATTATGATGAACAAGAAAAGTAAGATTGGATGATGAGAAGAATTGAAGGGAGAGATAGTAGAGAGAGAAAGTAAGAGAATGAGATTGTTTACTTGCAAATGTGTAAGTTACAAATGACCAACCCACCTTACCTTCCTTGGTGAGGTATATATGTATCTAAACTAAAAGGCTTTCATGCCTTTAGTAATTCTATGGGCCGGGCTCGGGATTAATTGGGCTTTTGCCCGATACACGTGACCGGTTAGCTTACATATAAGAGTCCGTTTACTCGTCTAGCCTATTACAACGTATATTAATTAATGACCGAGACCTAATATAATTAATGAATGAACTTCCATTGTTCGACTCAACATTTTGAGGCTAACAATCTCCCCCGAAGTGAGTTCATTGTGACACTCCTTCGTGAGATCAATGAGATTGCTTTTGTCGTTGAGCTCTTGTGATCTTTATCTCTGTCTATGTTATAGGTTTGTTTCTTCATGCTTTGTGATCTTTGATCTTGAGCCTTTGTCATTGTCTTTTGACTTCGTCTTTTTTGTTCGAGATCTTTTAATCTTTATCCTTCCGTCTTGATCGTCTTTGCCACCTTGCGATCTTGTGTCTTGACCAACATGCTCATACTTTGCATCATCTTGAAAGCTTGCTAACAATCTCCCTTGATAGACTTGATATCTTTGAAGGAAGATCTTGTATATCAGAGTTTGTGCGGAAGTCTTTGTCTTTAATTCTTGAGCTTTCATGATTCTTGAATCTTGATGCTTATATTATGTCATTCTAGTTAGAGCATGTGCATGTGGTAATGAATCCGACTTCAGCTGGAATTAGGCATCACCATCTCCATCTTTATATGTATCCTGAAATAAAACAGTTAGCAATAAAGCGTGTGGACGAATATGGCTTTGTCATTCGTCCGGATTTGGTTAGATTAACCTTTGGTTCCGTAGGACTGTTTTACAATATAAATATTGTACCTGTGATCAGGTAGATTCAAAGAATCTCCTTGACAGGGTTTCGCAGCTGCACTAGCCGTTCTCGTTACCGGAGCGTCTCAAAGCAGACAACACGGTAAGAGTGAATCAGATAGTTACTATCTTTCTGATTAAGCCGTCAATTCATTTACTGGAACAAGTTTGATTCGCATTGAATCGCACCATCGTTTCTTTCCAGTTGACACAAGTTCGATTCATATAGAATCTTGCAAGTCACCTACCAAGAGCTTGTTTGATGCTCGCTCAAGCAGGATTTCCATCTTCATTGTGAGTACATAAGTATCACTCGGATGTTCTGGCAAGATCACAAGGATAATGCGTAGGACTCTTGTTAACAGCTTGTGAACTAATTGGTGTTCAACAAGTGTTAGTAATGGAATGTGTCCTAATGAGATTTATTTATGGATCTCTTGGCTCTAGACTCGATTAGTGCGTTTTAGTTTTAGTAATCGGAGGCTGGAGCAGATTGCCACCTATTCAGTATTAACTAACTCGGAGTGCGAAAGTCAATAGAAGTCGTGTGTATCTC